>JAVGWX010000001.1:178414704-178417204 GCA_036924085.1 Ariolimax columbianus
TTCTCCAAGCTTTGCTTCGGTCGTTAATTCTGCTCTTCTTGAAGATACATGAGCTCCTGTGACAGGCATCTCACAATTGACCGTCCTGATGGATGTAGATAGCAGAATCTTAAAGGCGATATCCACTATTCAATAATAAGGGAAAGTGTCATAGACACTGACATCGTGATCTGTGTCCTAATACATATTACAAGTTCAGTTGACTATGCAGGTTTCTGTTGTTTTGCATACACATACATTTAGCGAACCTATAGACTATTTATTTTTTTCTACAAACTTGTCGCTTCTGTAGAATCAGTTTGGTTGCAGAAATACTGATTTCGGTCACGTGCTTATGGCGTCATTCATCTCTGCCATGTTGAAAGCCTGTTCCTGTACCTGGCAACACGGACTTGCTAGATACCTGAAGCCTACAGGTGTGGTAGATGTGCTCTGTGAAAGCAATTTTATTGCCAGGTGTTTCTACCCTGACATCATCCAAGTAAACAACAGCCGGAGTGAGATGCAGCCGTGTAGAGGCCAACGGAGTGAGATGCAGCCGTGTGGAGGCAGACGGAGTGAGATGCAGCCGTGTGGAGTCAGATGGAGTGAAATGCAGCCGTGTGGAGGCAGACGGAGTGAGATGCAGCCGTGTGGAGTCAGACGGAGTGAGATGCAGCCGTGTGGAGTCAGACGGAGTGAGATGCAGCCGGACGAAACTCGGGAAACAATCGCCTCTCATCAGTACAAGCCCATATCCATCAGCCTAGATCCATCAGCCCAGATCCATCAGCCCAGATCCATCAGCCCAGATCCATCGACTCAGATCCATCAGCCCTGATCCATCAGCCCATATCCATCAGCCCAGATCCATCAGGCCAGATGCATCAGGCCAGATCCATCAGCCCAGATCCATCATCCCAGATCCATCAGCCCAGATCCATCAGCCCAGATCCCTATAGCGCCAGCGCGGGGATGACTTCGGTTCCATGAACATCCCAATAGTCTGCTGATCCCTTCTGACTAGACTACACGACTGAAGAAGTAACACTGGCTGTCTACAGGCTGCCACTGGTTGTCTACAGGCTGCCACAGGTTGTCTACAGGCTGTCACTGGTTGTCTACAGGCTGCCACTGGTTGTCTATAGGCTGCCACTGGTTGTCTACAGGCTGCCACTGGTTGTCTACAGGCTGCCACCGGTTGTCTACAGACTCTGCAAAGTGTTCTGGGTTCGCTGTGGTCGAGTGGTCAGGCACTCGCACCCAATAAGGGTTGAACAGAAACGGTGGATAATCGAACCCCACAAATGTTAGTGCTCATGGTCTCACGGAAGGTTGGACCAGAGTGCCCGCATCCTGAGTTGCCTTCAGTCGTCTTGACTAATGTCTTGCCACTGGTTCAAGGTACCTCGGGACCAGAGAGTGAGGTCGGTGACCAGCGTAGCTGCTTCCTCACTATAATCCAAATACAGCGCAAGTTACATCATCAAGACAAGACCATCACGTGGCCCTCATTGCTAACGATGTGCAACTAATAATAATAACTTACAACACAAGAATAAGATCTGATCAGTCTCCGATACGGGAAGCTGCCGCGTAAAGGAGCATCCACGTTATCGTCAGTTATCATTCTGTCTTGGGAGACAGAGAGAGGGAGAGGGAGAGGGAGAGGGAGTGAGAGGGAGGGAGAGGTAGGGAGAGAGAGAGTTAGAGAGAGTGGGAGAGGGAGAGGGAGTGGGAGTGAGAGGGAGAGAAAGGGAGGGAGAGGGAGAGGGAGAGGGAGTGAGAGGGAGGGAGAGGGAGAGGGAGGGAGAGGGAGAGGGAGAGGGAGAGTTAGAGGATGAGGGAGAGGGAGAGGGAGAGTTAGAGGGAGAGGGAGAGGGAGTGGGAGGGAGTGGGAGTGGGAGAGGGAGAGTTAGAAGGAGTGGGAGAGTTAGAAGGAGTGGGAGAGGGAGAGGGAGATGGAGGGAGAGGGAGAGGGAGAGGGAGTGAGAGGGAGAGAGAGAGGGAGAGCGAGAGGGAGGGAGAGGGAGAGGGAGAGGAAGTGAGAGGGAGAGGGAGAGGGAGAGGGAGGGAGAGGGAGAGTTAGAGAAAGGGAGTGAGAGGGAGAGGGAGAGGGAGAGGGAGGGAGAGGGAGTGAGAGGGAGAGGGAGAGGGAGGGAGAGGGAGAGTTAGAGGGAGTGGGAGAGAAAGAGGGAGGGAGAGGGAGGGAGAGGGAGTGAGAGGGAGAGGGAGAGGGAGTGAGAGGAAGGGAGAGGGAGGGAGAGGGAGAGTTAGAGGATGAGGGAGAGGGAGAGGGAGAGTTAGAGGGAGAGGGAGAGGGAGAGGGAGGGAGTGGGAGAGGGAGAAGAAGAGGGAGAGGGAGTGAAAGTGAGAGGGAGAGGGAGAGGGAGGGAGAGGGAGAGGAAGTGAGAGGGAGAGGGAGAGGGAGGGAGAGTTAGAGGGAGAGGGAGTGAGAAGGGGGAGGGAGAGGGAGAGGGAGTGAGAAGGAGAGGGAGAGGGAAGGAGAGGGAGAGTTAGA
>JAVGWX010000001.1:178422204-178544704 GCA_036924085.1 Ariolimax columbianus
GCCACTGCTGTAAGATTGTTGTCCGTCTCCCACTCCCCCGCCCCCCTCCCACACACACCCCATCACTTGACCTTGAAACACCGCCACTGCTGTAAGAGTGTTGTCCGTCTCCCACCCCCCCTCCCACACACACCCCATCACTTGACCTTGAAACACCGCCACTGCTGTAAGAGTGTTGTCCGTCTCCCACTCCCCCCTCCCACACACACCTCATCACTTGACCTAGAAACACCGCCACTGCTGTAAGAGTGTTGTCCGTCTCCCACTCCCCCCTCCCACACACACCTCATGACTTGACCTAGAAACACCGCCACTGCTGTAAGAGTGTTGTCCGTCTACCACTTGTGCTGAACGATCCCAGGAACGCGCTGGAGGGCACGCAATAACTTACCTTGACCCTCAATCTTATGAAACACTGGCACGGACAACAGGCGCGTGAGCTACACGTGATTTGTAGCGGTTGTCTCTGACCGGAAAACATTAGCTAGATCTCAGAGAGTGGTAATAGAGTGGCAGAGAGGAGATGGAGATGGGGCGGAGAGGGAGAGGAGCATAGAGAATGGAGCAGAGAGAGAGAGAGAGAGCGAGAGAGAGAAAAATGTACAATAATTGTATTATCTAGTGCCTGATTGAAGTAAAAGTCTCGGGCAAATTGCAAGCAGTCTTAGGTAATCAATCACCCGAACGTTCGATCAACTGACGACTTAATACAGTCATCGGATCGGCTTCAATTGTAGCTTGTTAGGGACTGCTTTCCAGAGAAGGGATAGGCTTCCATTTAGTGAGCTCTCAAACTCGAGGACATCCGCCACTGTTTCTAGGGTGTTTCACAATGTTTGCCGCGTTTAAAAATTGAATATCTCAGCTTTAATTCGAACAAAATATTTCAAATTTTGCCTATAACCTGCAGATCACCATGACCCAATGGTGAATGTTATTTTCTTGCCCCCAAACATATGGAAAACACATTTTTGAAAAAAATTAGGGTGTATAAAAACAAGGACTCCTAATGAAACCAGTTTTTTTGAAATGATTAGCCCTTCATAACAGTGAGTATTTTTGTAAATAATATTTTCCGTGTTTCATGAAATCTTTTCAGCTTCAACCCAAAGTGTACTCACAGGCAACGTAGGCCATGCGTCACAGTTTTAGTGGACCTTCCAGTGTGTCAGTGTGTCAATACAAATTCTGTCATATGTGTAACTTAACTAATTTTTAACGTTCGCGACTACAGTGAGTCTGAAGCCATGTTCCTTACACTCCATACAATTCCATTGAATATGAATCAATATTTGTGTAGAGAAGCTATGCGTTGTAAACTGTATCCTAGTATCTCTCTGGAAAGAGAACTATTCACGCTTTGCGTTTAAGTGAACGGTCATTGGATCGATTGGTCCAAGACTATGGAAGTTAGTGTTCCATCAAGACAAATACGCAATGACATTGATGTACTGAGATCTGTGGAGTCTGAGACCACACACTGACATTGATGTACTGAGATCTGTGGAGTCTGAGACCACACAATGACATTGATGTACTGAGATCTGGGTTGTGGAGTCTGAGAACACACAATGACATTGATGTACTGAGATCTGTGGAGTCTGAGACCACACAATGACATTGATGTACCGAGATCTGTGGAGTCTGAGACCACACAATGACATTGATGTACTGAGATCTGTGTAGTCTGAGACCACACAATGACATTGATGTACTGAGATCTGTGGAGTCTGAGACCACACAATGACATTGATGTACTGAGATCTGTGGAGTCTGAGACCACACAATGACATTGATGTACTGAGATCTGTGGAGTCTGACAACACACATTGACATTGATGTATTGAGATCTAGGTTGTGGAGTCTGAGACCACACAATGACATTGATGTACTGAGATCTGTGGAGTCTGAGACCACACACTGACATTGATGTACTGAGATCTGTGGAGTCTGAGACCACACACTGACATTGATGTACCGAGATCTGTGGAGTCTGACAACACACAATGACATTGATGTACCGAGATCTGGGTTGTGGAGTCTGAGAACACACAATGACATTGATGTACCGAGATCTGTGGAGTCTGAGACCACACACTGACATTGATGTACTGAGATCTGTGGAGTCTGAGACCACACACTGACATTGATGTACCGAGATCTGTGGAGTCTGACAACACACAATGATATTGATGTACCGAGATCTGGGTTGTGGAGTCTGAGAACACACAATGACATTGATGTACCGAGATCTGTGGAGTCTGAGAACACACAATGACATTGATGTACCGAGATCTGTGGAGTCTGAGAACACACAATGACATTGATGTACCGAGATCTGTGGAGTCTGACAACACACAATGACATTGATCTATCGAAATTTAGATTGTCGAGAACTGTAAAGGGCATAGGCTTTACCTGCAGAAAGTTTGTAAGCGGGAGAAACGTCCTCTGTGTGAAACCGCATCTAGTATCCATGAAAAGCTACATCTAGTATCCACGGGAGACTGCTTCCAGTATTCACGAAAAGCCGCATCTAGTATTCATAGGAGGCCGCATCTAGTATCCATAGGAGGCCGCATCTAGTATCCATAGGAGGTCGCATCTAGTATCCATAGGAGGCCGCATCTAGTATACATAGGAGGCCGCATCTATTATAAATGAGTATCCATGAGAAGCCGCGTCTAGTATACATAGGAGAACGCATCTATTATAAATGAGTATCCGAGAGAAGCCGCGTCTAGTATCCATGAGAAGCCGCGTCTAGTATCCACGAGAAGCCGCGTCTAGTATCCATGAGAAGCCGCGTCTAGTATCCATGAGAAGTAAGTATTTACGTGAAGTAAACGATATGCGTAAACAATGTTATGATATTGTGTATGTGGATGATATTGTGTGGATGATATTGTGTGGATGATATTGTGTGGATGATATTGTGTGGATGATAGTAACAGACCTCACTGTTTGCCCTGGCCGTTATTCTAACTTAGAACATTCTCACACTCATCCACATCATTCAAGACCATACTCAGTAAATGACATATCACACATCAGGTGGCATATTTATTATATCATCCTCATATTATAAAAATGAGTAGTGACATTAGATTCTAGACAGATGGGCAGAAATACTAAACCACCCATCGTCCATAAATGAAGAGGCCATCCGGCGAATGCCGCAGAAGGAACTGAACCTGGCGTTGGATGAAGTCATTACTGAGGAGGAAGTCGACAGGGCAATCAGTTCACTATCTATAGGAAAAGCTCCAGGAGCTGATGCAATACCAGCAGAGGTATATAAGACAGCTGGCCCATCCCTCACCAGAAGGATCACTGAACTCTTCTGTCACATGTGGGCTGAAGGTAAAATTCCGCAGGAGCTAAAGGACGCCTCAATCATTCACCTGTACAAAAGAAAAGGCAATCGTCAGGAATGCGACAATCATCGTGGAATATCGCTACTCTCCGTAGCAGGCAAGATCCTAGCGCGCTTACTGCTAAACAGGCTCAACAAACACCTTGAACAAAGCCACCACCTCCCAGAAAGCCAATGTGGATTCAGAGCCGGAAGAGGAACAGTGGACATGATTTTTGTCGCTCGCCAAGTACAAGAGAAGTGTCGAGAACAAAATCAGGCCTTGTACACCACATTTATTGATTTGACAAAGGCATTTGATACAGTTAACAGAGGAGGGCTGTGGATGTTAATGTCTAAGTTTGGCTGCCCCAACAAGTTCATAACAATGGTGAAACAGCTACACGAAGGCATGTGTGCTCGTGTACTGGACAACGGTGCAATCTCTAAAACGTGTCTAGTATCAAACGGAGTAAAACAAGGATGTGTACTCGACCCTACTTTGTTCAGCATGATGTTCGCGGCCACGATGGCAGACGCCTTCAGATCATTGGAGCTTGGAATATCCATAAAGTACCGCACAGATGGCAAATTACTCAATTCCAGAAGAATGAAGGCCAAAACCAAAGTGGCTGGCAACATAATCAGGGAACTTGTATTTGCTGACGACTGCACTCTAATGAGCAACTCAGAACTGAACATGCAGGTTGGAATGGACCAGTTCTCTGCCGCATACAAAAATTTTGGCCTGACCATAAATGCCAAAAAAACAGAGGTCATGTACCAACCAGCACCAGGCATGCCGTACACAAAACCAGAGACTAGTCAGCGGGCAGACGTTGAATGCCGTAGACAAATTCACATATCTGGGCAGCACGCTGTCGAGATCTGTCAGCCTAAACGATGAGGTGGCAAGCAGAATAGCAAAGGCCAGCACAGCCTTTGGTAGAATGCGCTCGATGGTCTGGGCACGTCCTGGCATCAGCGCCAAGACCAAACTCAAAGTCTACCGTGCAACCATCATTCCAACCCTACTATACGCTTGCGAAAGCTGGACTGTATACTCTGGACATGCAAGGAGGTTAAACCACTTCCACACAGGTTGCCTGAGGCGAATATTCCACATCCGATGGCAAGATCGTGTCACTGACATCGATGTTCTCTCGAGGGCTAACATGCCCAGCATCCATGCACTGCTAGAGAAAGCACGACTAGGATGGGCCGGACACCTCGTCCGTATGTCAGACGAGCGGCTCCCAAAGAAGCTTCTCTACGGCGAGCTGAGAGAGGGATGGCGCGAGAGAGGGCGCCCAAAGAAACGTTTTAAAGACGGTCTGAAGGGCTCACTAAAAAGTTGCCAGATAGACTTCGACACCTGGGAATGTCTTGCGCAAAACAGATCTGACTGGAGAAGTGCAGTCAAATCGGGTGTAGCTGCCGGTGAAGATGACCGTGTTATGAAAGCCCAGAACAGACGCGAGATACGGAAATGCCGAGCAGCGGGAACATCATCCCCTTCTACAAACCTCGTGTGCCCAATATGAAGCAGATGTTTTCGTGCTCGCATTGGCCTGTTCAGCCACATGCGCACCCACACCTAACAGGGAAATCTGTGACAAGGATGATGTCGGCGGTTCTCATCGACAACGATGGACAGCTATTATTAGTGGCATTACAAACACAATACATATCATCTTAACTAAGTATTCTATTATTATATATATGTTAATATACATATTAATAAAACGGGAATTGTAAGCATTAGCTCTTTATGGAATTCCCAACTATCTAAAAACCCAGTTCTATTGCCTTGCAATTACATCACACACACACATCGCCTTAATTGCGTCCAAAACACACCTTATCAAATACTCTTCCTCACTGAAATCCCCTCAGGCGGGCGATCTCGACATAACTCGTTCACAATGTGTCCTTGCTTACAAACACACGTTCAGATGATCTATTAATGCAAAACTCACACACCTATTTGAGCGATCCTGTTCTATCACTAAACATTCGTCCAACAGTCTATCAATCGCTCCTCTATCTAAGTCGGTGAGTTAAACATACTATCTACATTCAGTCTCTCTCTCTCTCTCTCGCTCTCATCTCTCTATCCAGCCTCCCCTCCATCCAGCCTCCTGAGCTAAACTTCCTCTCGAGTTAAATACCCTCAAGCAAAGTCCGAGCTCGACCAATCGATCTCAGGGAATGACTATATTCAGTCTTATTGGAACGAAACACTTTGCACACCTGTCACTCATTCTCTCACAGCAAGCCCCGCTGCCCTTCCGTCTGTCAATCAATCTCCTCCTACCCAAAACGGAAGGCCAGTGGACAGTTTCTACCTGTCCACATTGCTTACCCCAACTCTGTTCTCCTTTGTTGAGACGGTGAGTGACCTTGACACGCATTCAGGTAGCTTTAAGCTTAAACATGTTCATGCACCAGAAACCACCTCACCCCTGTCCTAAACTCCCCTTGCTCCGGCGGGAACTGTTACATGATATTGTATATGCGGATGATATTGTGTGAATGATATTGTGTATGTGGATGATATTGAATTGATGATTTTTGTGTATGTGGATGGTATTGTGTGGATGATATTGTATGGATGACATTGTGTATGTGGATGATATTGTGTGGATAATATTGTGTATGTGGATGATATTGTGTGGATGATATTGTGTGGATGATATTGTGTATGTGGATGATATTGTGTGGATAATATTGTGTATGTGGATGATATTGTGTGGATGATATTGTGTGGATGATATTGTGTGGATGATATTGTGTATGTGGATGATATTGTGTGGATAATATTGTGTATGTGGATGATATTGTGTGGATGATTTTTGTGTGGATGATATTGTGTGGATGATATTGTGTATGTGGATGATATTGTGTATGTGGATAATATTGCGTGGGTGATATTGTGTATGTGGATGATATTGTGTGGATGATATTGCGTGGATGATATTGCATGGATGATATTGTGTGGATGATATTGTGTAGATGATATTGTGTAGATGATATTGTGTGGATGATATTGTGTGGATGATATTGTGTGGATGATATTGTGTAGATGATATTGTGTGGATGATATTGTGCATGTGGATGATATTGTGTGGATGATATTGTGTAGATGATATTGTGTGGATGATATTGTGCATGTGGATGATATTGTGTGGATGATATTGTGTAGATGATATTGTGTGGATGATATTGTGCATGTGGATGATATTGTGCGGATGATATTGCATGGATGATATTGTGTGGATGATATTGTGTTGATGATATTGTGTATGTGGATGATATTGGGTATGTGGATGATATTGTATATGTTGATGATATTGTGCATGTAGATGATATTGTGTATGTGGATGATATTGTGTGGATGATATTGTGTGGATGATATTGTGTATGTGGATGAAACTTGGATAAATGCTCACCACACAAGTGAAAAGGAATGGCAGTCAGCGGATGGAACGATTAAAAGATTATCACCAAGTGGCAAAGGGCAGAGTTTCATAATAGGACATGCAGGTAGCAGACATAATAGGACATGCAGGTAGCAGACATAATAGGACATGCAGGTAGCAAACATAATAGGACACGCAGGTAGCAGACATAATAGGACATGCAGGTAGCAAACATAATAGGACACGCAGGTAGCAGACATAATAGGACATGCAGGTAGCAAACATAATAGGATACGCAGGTAGCAGACATAATAGGACATGCAGGTAGCAGACATAATGGGCTGGTGAAGAATGCAGAACTTGTATTTCTTTCAAATTATAAAAATTATTTAAAAAGTGTGGCGAACGTAAGCTCCGGCGACGGTCCACCCGAATTGCTGCATCAACTTTGGCGAAGGCATTTTTTGACGCAACAATATGTGCCTGACCTGGTCTCGGAAGATCTTTCATTAACTTATGTCCTTCTTTAACAATCGTTGCCCAGTTCTTCACTGTTGTCTTCGATATACGTTTGTCACCATACATTGCCTCCATTCTGCGATGAATGTCAACTGGTCGACATCCTTCAGCTGTTAGAAACAGAATCACCGCTTGCTTTTCAACTCTAGACGGATTATGTATCACACCCGCCATGTTTTCAACGGTCTGCTGAGGAAACTATGAGGCGAAGGATAATTCAATTTTGTAAACATGACGGTTGGGTATCTGCTGTTTACATCAGAAGTGATGTCATCATGTGCTAACAAAGGTCAAAGAAACTAGCCTCTGTAAGAGAACGCCACTACCTGACAAAATGTAAATGAAAAAGTCGATGGGACATTGGAAACATGAGACCATGTGCAAACATTTCCGTTTATCGGTGCAAGAGTTATTGAGATATTAGACGGCAATCATTTTCAACCGGACCAAATTCAATTCATTTCAGTTTAGCTGTAAATATTATCCAGAAACATGAAGAACATAACACCACTCGTGACAGGTAAAAACATGACACCACTCGTGACAAGCAAAAACATGACACCACTCGTGACAAGCAAAAACATGACACCACTCGTGATTTCTGACAAGCAAAAACATAACACCACTCGTAATTTCTGACAAGCAAAAACATGACACCCCTCGTGACAAGCAAAAACATGACACCACTCGTGATTTCTGACAAGCAAAAACATGACACCACTCGTAATTTCTGACAAGCAAAAACATGACACCACTCGTGACAAGCAAAAACATAACACCACTCGTGATTTCTGACAAGCAAATACATGACACCACTCGTGACAAGCGAAAACATGACACCAATCGTGATTTCTGACAAGCAAAAACATGACACCACTCGTAATTTCTGAAAGGCAAAAACAAGACACCCCTCGTGACAAGCAAAAAATATGACACCACTCGTTACAAGCAAAAACATGACACCACTTGTGATTTCTGACAAGCAACAAAAATATAACACCACTGTAACAGTTAGAAGGGTCCAACGAGCCAACGCCAGGAAAGCCCTGAAAATACAGTTCGTGGTACCCACGCATAACTTGAAAATCCTGCTCGAGATATGGAATTCATTGAACGGGTCATTGTTCGAAGTTTTCAAACAATACTCGTTTAAGACTGTCCATCCAAAATGGTTACCTTCCCACGATTTCTACTGGGAATTCCACAACCTTCTAGGTCATATAGTAGGTTAAAAAACAAGTTATCCTTTCTCTGGGGATACGCTAGTTCAAGAAAAGTTGAGTCACGAAACTGAAGACAAACAGAAGTCATTGGCCGAAGCGGGGAGCTTAGAATATACGCTGGGGGACGAGTGTTCTAGGTGAGATCAGAAAGAGCAGAGAAGAGAAGATTGCGTAGTTGATCTCTTCTCTCTCCTCTTACCTCACTCTGTTTCATTTGACTCTATCCCACAGTCACACCCTTGCACAACTTTCACACGCGCCCTCGTGGTAAAGCCCTTCCATTGCACTTTGGTTGGGCTAGCTTCTGAGGGTGCACAAACCTAGCATAGGTACATACAGATGCACACATGCATCCAAGCACTGGTTTATGCGTCCTGATATCGCCCAATTGACTACGGTCTGGGGTGGAAAATGGCGCGCCTCCGCCAGTAGAAACTAGTGAGGCAAACATCTAAGCAAAAAAAAAAAAAAGAGAAGATTGCCGTGCAGTTAGTAGGTAGAATATAGACCAGAGAAGCTAGGATAGACTATAGAACATTACCAGTGAGTAACTAGGATAGAGAGAAAGAAATATAAGTCACCGAAACAAACCACCACTGAGAGGGAGCCAGAGACCACGCACGTGTAAGATTCTGCATTATCGTCAGAGGGAGACGTGTTGCTTCAACATGAAGATGTCGTCACAGACAACACGTCGTAACACATGTGTTACCCGTGGCCTAACAACCACAGTAACAGAACCCTGTCGTCTATCGTAGGCACGAGAACCACTGCAGTCGTCGAGTTCCTGGCAACAGACGACGAAGAAGAATACCCAGCAGATCTGATCACTGTAGACATCTTCCTGGCGTTGAGACGAGACAAGAGGCTCAGAAGACACCTACGTTGTATAAGCTGAGAGGTGGGACAAAAGACCACCAGACGAGCGAGGACAGAGAGATAAGACTGAGAACAAGTAGCTAAACAGCATTGTATCAACGCACAGGGGTATAGACGCTGAATAGAACAATTTGCTAGAACTGCTAATTTGCTAATTACACGAAACGTTTGCAAAAAGATGCCACCACTCGTGATTTCTGGCCTACTTATTCTCCTACTTCGTTCATCCTCAGATCAAGGTTCCGGTTTCTCTTACAAAGAACACCGTTGTTTGTAAGGCTGTTTCATCTCCATACAGCTTTTGTCTCATATCTGTCTCACGAGGCCAGCATGGTTCTCTCTTTTCCTGCCTAAGCGTGCAGCTTTGTAGGAAGTGTTCCACAGTCATGATATGCTCCCCACATGGGCACCTGTCATCTGTCCCAATCCTCATTTTGTTGCAAAGATGACCCTTGAGTCTGCCATGCCCAGTTCTCAGTCTGAAGGTGATGACTTGCTCTTCTCCAGTTAAGTTATAGTAGCTATCTTCTTTTCGGAAGTCGGGGTGTTGATCAGCCCATTTTACCCTGAAGTTGACTTTAATTATGGTCTTGGCCTCATTATATGTGATACTCAGGTCTGTTTGTGGGGATGCTCCTCCACACTTTGCTAGTTTGTCTGCAGCTTCATTGACTTCAATATTGCAGTGGGATGGGATCCACTGTATGACCAACCTTGGGTGTTCTGCTGAGAGATGTGTCAGGGAGAACATACATTGCTCGAGATCTTTATCTTTGTGTTGTTTTAGCGCTGCTAATACTAACGCAGCATCAATCAGGAATACTATATTTTCTTGGTTGATATCTTCATCTTGGATTACAAGCTCAGCTGCGGCCTTCATTGCCTCTGTTTCTGCACGGAAGTTATTGGAATATGTTCCCGTAGTTAAGACTCGAGTTTATTCTTCTCCATTCCTTAGTCTGTAATAGACCCCCTCCATCTCCATTGGATGTGGCTTTGTTAGATGAGCCATCTGTATATACGTGTGTCCATGTTTCTGGTGGGTATACTCTCCTAAGATATTCTTCTGTAATACATTTCCTTTCTGTATCTGTCTGAGGTCCCTTTTTCCCTATTCCCTCTATGGTTTCTACCATCTCAGGGAACTTGGCTTTTTTCCATGGTGGGATTTGGGATGTTTGTTTTAGATCTCTAACCACTGCCTGGCTTATGATTTGGTCTTCTCTTGCAAGTTCTTTTGTTTTTGATATGAAGTGGTTTCTCTTTAATCTCCCTCTTCCCATGTGTTTTATCCTGTCATATATTGGGTGATCAGGCATTCGTTTGAACTTCTCCCCCTGCTGGAGTGTTTTTTGGTCTCTGCGCGTCTCCATACTTTCGATTCGTGTGATGTTCTCTATTGCATTTATTGGTGTTGTTCTCATAGCTCCAGTGATGATACGTATACCTTGGTTTTGGGTTGTATTTAGTTTGAGAAAGTTATTCTTTGTTGCTGTGGACCATGCTGCTATCCCGTATTCTAGCACTGGTCTCACATAACCTGTGTACAGTTTCTTTAGTATTTCTGGCATACAAAAACATGACATCACTCTTAATTTCTGGCATACAAAAACATGACACCACTCTTAATTTCTGGCATACAAAAACATGACACCACTCTTAATTTCTGACAGGCGAGAAGTCGAGGTCATGTCTACCTGTAAGCCAAACTGCCACACCTTCGTCGACATGAAATAGGTGAATACTTTCTGAGTTCTGTCGCTTGGGGAAATATTAACATCCTTTTATGCTGTAGGGAGTGTGATGTAGGGAGTGTGATGTAGGGAGTGTGATGTAGGGAGTGGGATGTAGGGAGTGTGATGTAGGGAGTGGGATCTAGGGAGTGTGATGTAGGGAGTGTGATGTAGGGAGTGGGATCTAGGGAGTGGGATGTAGGGAGTGGGGTGTAGGGAGTGTGATGTAGGGAGTGGGATCTAGGGAGTGTGATGTAGGGAGTGGGATCTAGGGAGTGTGATGTAGGGAGTGTGATCTAGGGAGTGTGATGTAGGGAGTGTGATGTAGGGAGTGGGATCTAGGGAGTGTGATGTAGGGAGTGGGATCTAGGGAGTGTGATGTAGGGAGTGGGATCTAGGGAGTGTGATGTAGGGAGTGTGATGTAGGGAGTGGGATCTAGGGAGTGTGATGTAGGGAGTGTGATGTAGGGAGTGGGATCTAGGGAGTGTGATGTAGGGAGTGGGATCTAGGGAGTGTGATGTAGGGAGTGTGATGTAGGGAGTCGGATGTCGGGAGTGTGATGTAGGGAGTGGGATCTAGGGAGTGTGATGTAGGGAGTGGGGTGTAGGGAGTGGGGTGTAGGGAGTGGGTGTAGGGAGTGGGGTGTAGGGAGTGTGATGTAGGGAGTGGGGTGTAGGGAGTGGGGTGTAGGGAGCGTGATGTAGGGAGTGGGATCTAGGGAGTGGGGTGTAGGGAGTGGGGTGTAGGGAGTGGGGTGTAGGGAGTGTGGTGTAGGTAGTGGGGTGTAGGGAGTGGGGTGTAGGGGGTGTGGTGTAGGGAGTGGGGTGTAGGGAGTGTGATGTAGGGAGTGTGATGTAGGGAGTGGGATGTAGGGAGTGTGATGTAGGGAGTGGGATCTAGGGAGTGTGATGTAGGGAGTGTGGTGTAGGGGGTGTGATGTAGGGAGTGTGATGTAGGGAGTGGGATCTAGGGAGTGTGCTGTAGGGAGTGGGGTGTAGGGAGTTTGGTGTAGGGAGCGTGATGTAGGGAGTGGGATCTAGGGAGTGGGGTGTAGGGAGTGGGGTGTAGGGAGTGGGGTGTAGGGAGTGTGATGTAGGGAGTGGGGTGTAGGGAGTGGGGTGTAGGGAGCGTGATGTAGGGAGTGGGATCTAGGGAGTGGGGTGTCGGGAGTGGGGTGTAGGGAGTGTGGTGTAGGGAGTGGGGTGTAGGGAGTGGGGTGTAGGGGGTGTGGTGTAGGGAGTGGGGTGTAGGGAGTGTGGTGTAGGGAGTGGGGTTTAGGGAGTGGGGTGTAGGGGGTGTGGTGTAGGGAGTGGGATCTAGGGAGTGTGGTGTAGGGAGTGGGGTTTAGGGAGTGTGGTGTAGGGAGTGGGGTGTAGGGAGTGGGATCTAGGGAGTGTGGTGTAGGGAGTGGGGTGTAGGGAGTGTGGTGTAGGGAGTGTGATGTAGGGAGTGGGGTGTAGGGAGTGGGGTGTAGGGAGTGGGGTGTAGGGAGCGTGATGTAGGGAGTGTGATGTAGGGAGTGTGGTGTAGGGAGTGTGATGTAGGGAGTGTGATGTAGGGAGTGGGATGTAGGGAGTGTGGTGTAGGGAGTGTGATGTAGGGAGTGTGATGTAGGGAGTGGGATCTAGGGAGTGTGATGTAGGGAGTGGGGTGTAGGGAGTGGGGTGTAGGGAGTGTGATGTAGGGAGTGGGATCTAGGGAGTGGGGTGTAGGGAGTGGGGTGTAGGGAGTGTGATGTAGGGAGTGTGATGTAGGGAGTGTGATGTAGGGAGTGGGATCTAGGGAGTGTGATGTAGGGAGTGTGATGTAGGGAGTGTGATGTCGGGAGTGTGATGTAGGGAGTGGGATCTAGGGAGTGTGATGTAGGGAGTGGGGTGTAGGGAGTGGGGTGTAGGGAGTGGGTGTAGGGAGTGGGGTGTAGGGAGTGTGATGTAGGGAGTGGGGTGTAGGGAGTGGGGTGTAGCGAGCGTGATGTAGGGAGTGGGATCTAGGGAGTGGGGTGTAGGGAGTGGGGTGTAGGGAGTGGGGTGTAGGGAGTGTGGTGTAGGTAGTGGGGTGTAGGGAGTGGGGTGTAGGGGGTGTGGTGTAGGGAGTGGGGTGTAGGGAGTGTGATGTAGGGAGTGTGATGTAGGGAGTGGGATGTAGGGAGTGTGATGTAGGGAGTGGGATCTAGGGAGTGTGATGTAGGGAGTGTGGTGTTGGGAGTGTGATGTAGGGAGTGTGATGTAGAAAGTGGGATCTAGGGAGTGTGATGTAGGGAGTGGGGTGTAGGGAGCGTGATGTAGGGAGTGGGATCTAGGGAGTGGGGTGTAGGGAGTGGGGTGTAGGGAGTGTGATGTAGGGAGTCGGGTGTAGGGAGTGGGGTGTAGGGAGCGTGATGTAGGGAGTGGGATCTAGGGAGTGGGGTGTCGGGAGTGGGGTGTAGGGAGTGTGGTGTAGGGAGTGGGGTGTAGGGAGTGGGGTGTAGGGGGTGTGGTGTAGGGAGTGGGGTGTAGGGAGTGTGGTGTAGGGAGTGGGGTTTAGGGAGTGGGGTGTAGGGGGTGTGGTGTAGGGAGTGGGATCTAGGGAGTGTGGTGTAGGGAGTGGGGTTTAGGGAGTGTGGTGTAGGGAGTGGAGTGTAGGGAGTGGGATCTAGGGAGTGTGGTGTAGGGAGTGGGGTGTAAGGAGTGTGGTGTAGGGAGTGTGATGTAGGGAGTGGGGTGTAGGGAGTGGGGTGTAGGGAGTGGGGTGTAGGGAGCGTGATGTAGGGAGTGTGATGTAGGGAGTGTGGTGTAGGGAGTGTGATGTAGGGAGTGTGATTAAGGGAGTGGGATGTAGGGAGTGTGGTGTAGGGAGTGTGATGTAGGGAGTGTGATGTAGGGAGTGGGATCTAGGGAGTGTGATGTAGGGAGTGGGGTGTAGGGAGTGGGGTGTAGGGAGCGTGATGTAGGGAGTGGGATCTAGGGAGTGGGGTGTAGGGAGTGGGGTGTAGGGAGTGTGATGTAGGGAGTGGGGTGTAGGGAGTGGGGTGTAGGGAGCGTGATGTAGGGAGTGGGAAATAGGGAGTGGGGTGTAGGGAGTGGGGTGTAGGGAGTGGGGTGTAGGGAGTGTGGTGTAGGGAGTGGGGTGTAGGGAGTGGGGTGTAGGGGGTGTGGTGTAGGGAGTGGGGTGTAGGGAGTGTGATGTAGGGAGTGTGATTAAGGGAGTGGGATGTAGGGAGTGTGGTGTAGGGAGTGTGATGTAGGGAGTGTGATGTAGGGAGTGGGATCTAGGGAGTGTGATGTAGGGAGTGGGATCTAGGGAGTGTGATGTAGGGAGTGTGATGTGGGGAGTGTGATGTAGGGAGTGTGATGTAGGGAGTGGGATCTAGGGAGTGTGATGTAGGGAGTGGGGTGTAGGGAGAGGGGTGTAGGGAGCGTGATGTAGGGAGTGGGATCTAGGGAGTGGGGTGTAGGGAGTGGGGTGTAGGGAGTGGGGTGTAGGGAGTGTGATGTAGGGAGTGGGGTGTAGGGAGTGGTGTGTAGGGAGCGTGATGTAGGGAGTGGGATCTAGGGAGTGGGGTGTAGGGAGTGGGGTGTAGGGATTGGGGTGTAGGGAGTGTGGTGTAGGGAGTGGGGTGTAGGGAGTGGGGTGTAGGGGGTGGGGTGTAGGGAGGGGGGTGTAGGGAGTGTGGTGTAGGGAGTGGGGTTTAGGGAGTGGGGTGTAGGGGGTGTGGTGTAGGGAGTGGGATCTAGGGAGTTTGGTGTAGGGAGTGGGGTTTAGGGAGTGTGGTGTAGGGAGTGGGGTGTAGGGAGTGGGATCTAAGGAGTGTGGTGTAGGGAGTGTGGTGTAGGGAGTGTGATGTAGGGAGTGGGGTGTAGGGAGTGGGGTGTAGGGGGTGGGGTGTAGGGAGCGTGATGTAGGGAGTGTGATGTAGGGAGTGGGGTGTAGGGAGTGTGATGTAGGGAGTGTGATGTAGGGAGTGGGATGTAGGGAGTGTGGTGTAGGGAGTGTGATGTAGGGAGTGGGGTGTAGGGAGTGGGGTGTAGGGAGTGTGGTGTAGGGAGTGGGGTGTAGGGAGTTGGGTGTAGGGAGTGGGGTGTAGGGAGCGTGATGTAGGGAGTGTGATATAGGGAGGGTGGTGTAGGGAGTGTGGTGTAGGGAGTGGGGTGTAGGGAGTGGGGTGTAGGGGGTGTGGTGTAGGGAGTGGGGTGTAGGGAGTGTGATGTAGGGAGTGTGATTAAGGGAGTGGGATGTAGGGAGTGTGGTGTAGGGAGTGTGATGTAGGGAGTGTGATGTAGGGAGTGGGATCTAGGGAGTGTGATGTAGGGAGTGGGATCTAGGGAGTGTGATGTAGGGAGTGTGATGTGGGGAGTGTGATGTAGGGAGTGTGATGTAGGGAGTGGGATCTAGGGAGTGTGATGTAGGGAGTGGGGTGTAGGGAGAGGGGTGTAGGGAGCGTGATGTAGGGAGTGGGATCTAGGGAGTGGGGTGTAGGGAGTGGGGTGTAGGGAGTGGGGTGTAGGGAGTGTGATGTAGGGAGTGGGGTGTAGGGAGTGGTGTGTAGGGAGCGTGATGTAGGGAGTGGGATCTAGGGAGTGGGGTGTAGGGAGTGGGGTGTAGGGAGTGGGGTGTAGGGAGTGTGGTGTAGGGAGTGGGGTGTAGGGAGTGGGGTGTAGGGGGTGGGGTGTAGGGAGGGGGGTGTAGGGAGTGTGGTGTAGGGAGTGGGGTTTAGGGAGTGGGGTGTAGGGGGTGTGGTGTAGGGAGTGGGATCTAGGGAGTTTGGTGTAGGGAGTGGGGTTTAGGGAGTGTGGTGTAGGGAGTGGGGTGTAGGGAGTGGGATCTAAGGAGTGTGGTGTAGGGAGTGTGGTGTAGGGAGTGTGATGTAGGGAGTGGGGTGTAGGGAGTGGGGTGTAGGGGGTGGGGTGTAGGGAGCGTGATGTAGGGAGTGTGATGTAGGGAGTGGGGTGTAGGGAGTGGGATGTAGGGAGTGTGGTGTAGGGAGTGTGATGTAGGGAGTGGGGTGTAGGGAGTGGGGTGTAGGGAGTGTGGTGTAGGGAGTGGGGTGTAGGGAGTGTGGTGTAGGGAGTGTAGTGAAAGAGATTTAGAAAATGTTTGAGAAAGATAGTGTATGATAGAAGCGAAAGAGATAGAGAGAGAGAGAGAGAGAGAGAGAGAGAGATAGAGAGAGAGAGAGAGAAGAGAGAGAAGAGAGAAGAGTGAAAGAGAGAGAGACAGAAAGACAGAGAGAGAGAGAGAGAAAGAGACTAGAGAAAGAGAGATAGAGAGACAGTAGGACAGACAGAGAGAGAGAGAGAGAGAGAGAGAGAAAGAGAGAATAGAAACGATTTCATATTATTGTAGATGGGAAAACAAGATGGACGGGAAAGGAAGGAGCAGAAAGAGTTCATTGATAAACTTTCACATAAATCTCCAACATTGGCAGCATGGATCAATCCAGCTTGCATGACGCACTCGGGCTGCTTGTCCGCTCACAACAACTCATACACAAGAACTCATACACAAGAACTCATAAAAACTCATACACAAGAACTCATACACAAGAACTCATTAGAACTCATACACAAGAACTCATACACAAGAACTCATTAGAACTCATACACAAGAACTCATCATATCGATCACTGACAGGAACTAGTTCTACACGCAGGAACTAGTTCTAGATTAGAATAAATCACATCGATCACTGGCAGGAACTAGTTCTACACAAGAATAAATCACATCGATCACTGGCAGGAACAATCTACAAAGAAGATGCTGACGAGAAGCACACCTTCACGTATTACTTGACAATAGATCTGATAGACCTTCCAGGTGACAATAGATCTGTCAGACCTTCCAATTGAGCATAAACCTGACAGACCTTCCATGGGACAATAGACCTGACAGACCTTCCATATGACAATAGACGTGACAGACCTTCAATGTGACAATAGATCTGTCAGAACTTCCAGGTGACAATAGACCTGACAGACCTTCCATGTGACAATAGACCTGACAGACCTTCAATATGACAATAGATCTGACAAACCTTCCAGGTGACAATAGATCTGACAGATCTTCCATGTGACAATAGATCTGACAGACCTTTTGGTGACACCATTGTGGAAGAACGTGGCGCTTAGTCGTTTGGATTTTATGGCCGGGACCACAATCCCCGCAGTCCTTGTCAGGACCCACTAACCCCAGTCGATGAAAGGACCACAATCCCCGCAGTCCGTGTCAGGACCCACTAACCCCAGTCGATGAAAGGCCCACAATCCTAGCAGTCAATGAAAGGCCCACAATCCCCGCAGTCAATGCAAGGCGCACAATCCTTGCAGTCCGTGTCAGGACCCACTAACCCCAGTCGATGAAAGGCCCAAAATCCTCGCCGTCAATGAAAGGCCCACAATCCCCACATTCGATGAAAGGCCCACAATCCTTGCAGTCCGTGTCAGGACCCACTAACCCCAGTCCGTGTCAGGACATACTAACCCCAGTCCGTGTCAGGACCCACTAACCCCAGCCGATGAAAGGCCCACAATCCCCGCAGTCAATGAAAGGCCCACAATGTTTGACTAAAAAAAAGGAGAAATAATATAAATATGAGATCGGTTGACAAGTCTTTATATTGACACACAGTCATGTACATACATACAGCGCACATATACGTACATATTGTATTTAACATAAACACATACACGGTCTCAAACACACACATACGTTTCAAATGCACATTAATATACGCACGCAAACACATAGAAACATAACAATACACACACATAAAACACATAAACCATGTATATAAACACCATCATACATACATACATAGATACATACATACCTTTATAAACACCTATTCGAGGGGTGGGGGGACGCCGGGCGGAGGTTGTTAAGCCATTTGTGACATTAGTCCACAAGTTGAGCTCACGATTTCACTTGTCGTCAGCCGGCTGGTTTAATACCCCAGGATCACCACTTCACAACAAGCCAGGAGTGACATCTTGTATTTGGTCAAGACGATAAACGGAAATCGAGTACCAGCGGAGCGATATTTTCTGACCAGTCACTGGCGCGAGCTAGTGTAGTCACGGAACCAGTTTGTGGCTGTTGGAATATAGTACGGGCTGGCAGCGTCGGCCAATGGCTGGTTGGCTGCATGCTTGACTCAAAGGGCTGGATGTCTTACATCTTTATGCTGGCAAACATATGAGAGCAGTTGTTGACAGAACGAGGTAACAGGTTGACAGAACAGGGACAGCTGTTGACAGAACGAGGTAACAGGTTGACAGAATAGGGACAGCTGTTGACAGAACGAGGTAACAGGTTGACAGAACAGAGACAGCTGTTGACAGAACGAAGCAACAGGTTGACAGAACGAAGCAACAGGTTTACAGAACGAGGTAACAGGTTGACAGAACAGAGACAGCTGTTGACAGAACGAAGCAACAGGTTGACAGAACGAAGCAACAGGTTGACAGAACGAGGTAACAGGTTGACAGAACAGGGACAGCTGTTGACAGAACGAGGTAACAGGTTGACAGAACAGAGACAGCTGTTGACAGAACGAAGCAACAGGTTGACAGAACGAAGCAACAGGTTTACAGAACGAGGTAACAGGTTGACAGAACAGGGACAGCTGTTGACAGAACGAGGTAACAGGTTGACAGAACAGAGACAGCTGTTGACAGAACGAGGTAACAGGTTGACAGAACAGGGACAGCTGTTGACAGAACGAGGCAATATAACACTGTTCCAGCGGAAGCATGGGCGTTTAGAGCTTGGGAGATTGGACAACTCTGATACTGCTTGAGACTATATAATACTAGACAAAGTTTAACTCAGCCAGTCTGGCCACGGAGAGAGAGAGAGAGAGAGAGAGAGAGAGAGAAAGAAAGAGAGAGAGAGAGAGAGAGAGAGAGAGAGAGAAAGACCGAATTTAGCTAGGAGTCTGTTTAGCTCGCCGACTTAATAGACGAGTGATTGATGGGCTGTGTAACTAATGTTAGTGAGACAGAACAAGATTGCTGAACCAACATACACCTCCGAGTCTTGGCCAGTCGCTCTATAAGGTGTGTGTTGGGCGCCCTGTGTCTAGAAGAGATATGAATGTGTGTTGTACGTGCAGGACACATTGTGAACGATGCATGTTCTGAAGAGTTACGCAAGTGTACAGATCGCCTAGGAGAGATCTGGATGTGTATGTGGTGTGTGTAGACACCGAGGGAACGATGTATGTTCCAGAGTGTGGGTATACGCAGATCGATCGATTGTGTGATCATATATGAGTATACGCTGAATAGATTGAATGTATTATGTCTAGATCACCCGCCTGAGGGGATCTGAGTGTCACAGAATACGAACGAGAAGTCGAGTTTTTGAGAGTGTGTTGAGGATGCAGGTAATGGGAGGGGGGGGGGGGGGGTGTGTGGCTAGAGCTGGGTTGAATTAGTTGGGAGCAACATCAATAGCTTTTGCTTATAAACTCCGCGTATCTATTTAGATAAGATTGTATTTCTTGAGTTGTTTGTAATTTCACTGTACTAACTTTAATAGTTGTTGTATGAGTATGATTTAATAAATATGCCACCCGAATGTGTGTCGTACATGTAGGACACCTAGCGAACGATGCGTGATCTAATTACATTTGAATGTAAGAATACGTGAAGTGATCGAAGTAATTTGAATGTACAGATCGCCTAAGGACAAGATCTGAATGTCTGTGGTATGTGTATGCACATATCGACTGAATATGTGACCACAAGTGAGTACGTGATCTGACTATAACTGACGTGATCTAATTACATATGAATGCATAGATCGCCTAAGCATACATGAACCGATTGTATATAAATGATTGTGTGTGAAAGCACAGAACGACTGAGTACGTAGTACGATTGCGAGGACGTGTTTGTGAGTGTGCTTGTGAGTGTGTCTGTGAGTGTGTTTGTGAGTGTGCAGATAAGGGGAGTTCAGCGACGAGAGCCTGGGTTTGGTAATTGAGGAAAATATCAAAAGCTAGTGCTTAAAACCTCCGTTCTAGTTCAATCAATATAAATATATATTATGATTATTTAGCTTAGATGTATTTTGTTCTTTTTGTTAATATTGTTTTTGTTGATTTGCATAATAAAAAGATAAAGTCATTGTTATGCCAGGAGAGTGTTTTCTGTGTGAAGTCGTGTCGTGGTGTAGATGCATGTTGTAACTATTTAGATAAGTAACTAATCCGCGAAACCTTGACTCTGCCACAACAACAGGTTGACAGAAAAGGGACAGCTGTTGGCAGAACGAGGCAACAGGTTGACAGAACGAGGGAACAGGTTGACAGAACAGGGGCAGCTGTTGGCAGAACGAGGCAACAGGTTGACAGAACGAGGGAACAGGTGGACAGAACAGGGACAGTTGTTGACAGAACGAAGCAACAGGTTGACAGAACAGGGGCAGCTGTTGGCAGAACGAGGCAACAGGTTGACAGAACGAGGGAACAGGTGGACAGAACAGAAACTGTTGTCGACAGAACACAACATGTTAACAGAACAAGGTCAGCTGTTGACAGAACACATGTTGACACAACGAGGCAAAATATTGACAGAAGACAACATGTTGATAGAACAAGGCAAGACGTTGACAGATCAGGAACAACCGTTAACAAATCACATCATGTTGACAAAACATGAATATCTCTTGACAGAACGCTACATGTTGACAGAACAATACTTTATGCTGATGAGACAATACAAGTTTTTAGTATGGAACAATACTATATGTTGACGGAACAATACTAGATGTTGACGGAACAATACTAGATGTTGACGGAACAATACTAGATGTTGACTGAACAATACTAGATGTTGACGGAACAATACTATATGTTGACGGAACAATACTAGATGTTGACTGAACAATACTAGATGTTGGTGGAACAATACTATATGTTGACGGAACAATACTAGATGTTGGTGGAACAATACTAGATGTTGGTGGAACAATACTATATGTTGACGGAACAATACTAGATGTTGGTGGAACAATACTGGATGTTGACATAATGAGAAGATATTTCAGGAACTGTCTGTTAATCCATCAGTAGAGACAGCATGTCTAAGGACGCTCAAACATTTGGACAATAATTTTATGATTGAATGAGCAAACATGCGAGAAATCAAGATTGATTGATGGATGTCAGTTCACGTGATGTTGGCATCCTTATTCCATTAAAAGACAATCACGTGATTCTCCGTGTCTCTCTGACAGTCACCATCATTCTCCGTCACTCTCTGTCCTATCTGTAACACTCCACTATTTTCACGTCACGCGACATCACTTTTTGCCCTCCGTAAACCGGACCTTATTGATCCGTTGTAGAGGAGGGAGAGTTGATGGGAGGTCTTTTGGCCAGTTATAGAGGAGGGAGAGTTGATATCAGGTCTGTTGGTCAGTTGTAGAGGAGGGAGAGTTGATGGGAGGTCTGTTGGTCAGTTGTAGAGGAGGGAGAGTTGATGGGAGGTCTGGTGGCCAGTTGTAGAGGAGGGAGAATTGATGGCAGGTCTGTTGGCCAGTTGTAGAGGAGGGATAGTTGATGGGAGGTCTTTTGGCCAGTTGTAGATGAGGGAGAGTTGATGGGAGATCTGTTGGTCAGTTGTAGAGGAGGGAGAGTTGATGGGAGGTCTGTTTTTGTTAATACAGCTACTAACATCCTAGATTTGTAGAGAAGATGTTGATGGTGCTTCCTATAGGAATCATAATTTGACATTTTTTCAATGAAGTCTTAACGTATTGGTCGTTCAGTGAAGCGACCATCTTAACGTATTGGTCGTTCAGTGAAGCGACCATCTTAACGTATTGTTCGTTCAGTGAAGCGACCGTCTTAACGTATTGGTCGTTCAGTGAAGCGACCATCTTAACGTATTGTTCGTTCAATGAAGCGACCATCTTAACGTATTGGTCGTTCAGTGAAGCGACCATCTTAACGTATTGGTCGTTCAGTGAAGCGACCATCTTAACGTATTGGTCGTTCAGTGAAGCGACCATCTTAACGTATTGTTCGTTCAGTGAAGCGACCATCTTAACGTATTGGTCGTTCAGTGAAGCGACCATCTTAACGTATTGGTCGTTCAGTGAAGCGACCATCTTAACGTATTGTTTACACTTAGTCTATTGTTGTTTGTTTTCTTGTTTTCAAACCTTGTTTCTGCAGTTCTGTGTGCATATCTTATTCTCTGTATCATTTCATGAAGATTCTATTGTTTAGATATCATCATCATGAGCATGTCCTTCAAAGAACGTCGCGTTCATCACAGCTTCGCTAGGAATCTCGATCAGCAGTCAACCACACATGTTGTATACTATTCAGTTTCTGCATCGCTATGGACAACCGTCTCCTTATCTGTGTGTGTCAATGGACAGGTTGGTGGGGTCTGTGTGTGTAAAAGGACGGTTTGGGGTATGTGTGTGTCAATGGACGGTTTGTGGGTACTGTGTGTGTCAATGGACGGATTGGTGGGGTCTGTGTATGTCAATGGACGGGTTGGGGTCTGTATGTGTCAATGGAAGGGTTGGTGGGGTCTGAGTGTGCCAATTGACGGGTTGGTGGGGTCTGTGTGTGTCAATGGACGGGTTGGGGTCTGTGTGTGTCAATGGACGGGTTGGTGGGGTCTGAGTGTGCCAATGGACGGGTTTGTGGGGTCTGTGTGTGTCAATGGACGGTTTGTGGGTACTGTGTGTGTCAATGGACGGATTGGTGGGGTCTGTGTGTGTCAATGGACGGGTTGGGGTCTGTGTGTGTCAATGGACGGGTTGGTGGGGTCTGAGTGTGCCAATCGACGGGTTGGTGGGGTCTGTGTGTGTAAATGGACGGGTTGGGGTCTGTGTGTGTCAATGGACGAGTTGGGGGGGGGGGGGTCTGAGTGTGCCAATGGACGGGTTTGTGGGGTCTGTGTGTGTCAATGGGCGGGTTGGTGAGGTCTGTGTGTGTCAATGAACGAGATGGTGGGGTCTGTGTGTGTCAATTGACGGATTAGTGGGGTCTGTGTGTGTCAATGGACGGGTTGGTGGGGTCTGTGTGAGTCAAAGGACGGGTTTGTGGGGTCTGTGTGTGTCAATGGACGGGTTTGTGGGGTCTGTGTGTGTCAATGGAAGGGTTAGTGGGGTCTGAGTGTGCCAATCGACGGGTTGGTGGGGTCTTTGTGTGTCCATGGACGGGTTTGTGGGGTCTGTGTGAGTCAATGAACGGGATGGTGGGGTCTGTGGGTGTCAATGGACGGGGTTGTTTTGTCTGTGTGTGTCAATGGACGGGTTGGTGGGGTCTATGTGTGTGAATGGATGGGTTGGTGGGGTATGTGTGTGTCAATGGATGGATTGTTGGGGTATGTGTGTGTCAATGGACGGGTTTGTGGGGTCTGAGTGTGCCAATGGACTGGTTGGTGGAGTCTGTGTGTGTCAATGGACGGGTTGGTGGGGTCTGTGGGTCTCAAAGGACGGGTTGGTGGGGTCTGTGGTTGTCAATGGACAGGTTGGTGGGGTCTGTGGGTATCAATGGACGGGTTGGTGGGGTCTATGTGTGTCAATGGACGGGTTGGGCTCTGTGTGTGTCAATGGACGGGTTGGTGGGGTCTGAGTGTGGCAAAGGACTGGTTGGGGTCTGTGTGTGTCAATGGACGGGTCTGTGGGGTCTGTGTTTGTCAAATGACGGGTATGGGTATGTGTGTGTCAATGGACGGTTTGTGGGTACTGTGTGTGTCAATGGACGGATTGGTGGGGTCTGTGTGTGTCAATGGACGGGTTGGTGGGGTCTATGTGTGTCAATGGACGGGTTGGGGTCTGTGTGTGTCAATGGACGGGTTGGTGGGGTCTGAGTGTGTCAAAGGACTGGTTGGGGTCTGTGTGTGTCAATGGACGGGTTGGTGGGGTCTGTGTGTGTCAAAGGACGGGTTGGGGTATGTGTGTGTCAATGGACGGTTTGTGAGTACTGTGTGTGTCAATGGACGGATTGGTGGGGTCTGTGTATGTCAATGGACGGGTTCGGGTCTGTGTGTGTCAATGGAAGGGTTGCTGGGGTCGGAGTGTGCCAATGGACTGGATGGTGGCGTCTGTGTTTGTCAATGGACGGGTTGGTGGGGTCTATGGGTGTCAAAGGACGGGTTGGTGGGGTCTGTGGGTGTCAATGGACGGGTTTGTGGGGTCTGTGGGTATCAATGGACGGGTTGGTGGGGTCTATGTGTGTCAATGGACGGGTTGGGCTTTGTGTGTGTCAATGGACGGGTTGGTGGGGTCTGAGTGTGTCAAAGGACTGGTTGGGGTCTGTGTGTGTCAATAGACGGGTCTGTGGGGTCTGTGTTTGTCAAATGACGGGTTTGGGTATGTGTGTGTCAATGGACGGTTTGTGGGTACTGTGTGTGTCAATGGACGGATTGGTGGGGTCTGTGTGTGTCAATGGACGGGTTGGTGGGGTCTATGTGTGTCAATGGACGGGTTGGGGTCTGTGTGTGTCAATGGACGGGTTTGTGGGGTCTGAGTGTGTCAAAGGACGGGTTGGGGTATGTGTGTGTCAATGGACGGTTTGTGGGTACTGTGTGTGTCAATGGACGGATTGGTGGGGTCTGTGTATGTCAATGGACGGGTTGGGGTCTGTGTGTGTCAATGGAAGGGTTGTGGGGTCTGAGTGTGCCAATCGACGGGTTGGTGGGGTCTTTGTGTGTCAATGGACGGGTTTGTGGGGTCTGTGTGAGTCAATGAACGGGTTGGTGGGGTCTGTGGGTGTCAATGGACGGGTTTGTTTTGTCTGTGTGTGTCAATGGACGGGTTGGTGGGGTCTATGTGTGTGAATGGATGGGTTGGTGGGGTATGTGTGTGTCAATGGACGGGTTGTTGGGGTATGTGTGTGTAAATGGACTGGTGGGGGTCTGTGTGTGTCAATGGACGGGTTTGTGGGGTCTGTGTGTGACAATGGACGGGTTGGTGGGGTCTGTGTGTGTCAATGGACGGGTTGGCGTTTGTGTGTCAATGGACGGGTTTGTGGTATCTGTGTGTCAATGGACGGATTTGTGGTATGTGTGTGTCAGTGGGCGGGTTTGTGGTATCTGTCTGTGTCAATGGACGGGTGGGGGTCTGTGTGTGTCAATGGACGGGTTTGTGGTATCTGTGTGTGTCAATGGACGGGTTAGGTGGTTCTGTGTGAGTCAATGAACGGGTTGGTTGGGTCTATATGTGTCATTGGAGGGGTTAGTGGGGTCTGTGTGTGTCAATGGACGGGTTGGTGGGGTATGTGTGTGTCAATGGACGGGTGGGGGTCTGTGTGTGTCAATGGACGGGTGGGGTCTGTTTTTTTCAATGGACGGATTGGTGGGATCTGTGTGTGCCAATGGACGTGTTGGGGTCTGTGTGTGTCAATGGACGGGTTTGTGGTTGTCAATGGACGGATTTGTGGTATGTGTGTGTCAGTGGACGGATGTGTGGTATGTGTGTGTTAGTGAACGGGTGTGTGGTGTCTGTCTGTGTCAATGGACGGGTTAGTGGGGTCTGTGTGTGTCAATGGACGGGTTGGTGGGGCCTGTGTGAGTCAATAAATGGGTTGGTGGGGTCTATGTTTGTCAATAGACGGGTTTGTTGGGTCTCTGTGTGTCAATGGACGGGTTGGTGGGGTCTATGTGTGTCATTGGATGGATTGGTGGGGTCTGTGTGTGTCAATGGAAGGGTTGGTGGGGTATGTGTGTGTCAATGGACGGGTGGGGGTCTGTGTGTGTCAATGGACGGGTTGGTGGGGTCTGTGTGTGTCAATGGACGGGATGGGGTTTGTGTGTGTCAATGGACGGGTTTGTGGTATCTGTTTATCAATGGACGGATTTGTGGTATCTGTGTGTCAATGGACGAGTTTATGGTATCTGTGTGTGTCAATGTACGGGTTAGTGGTATCTGATTGTGTCAATGGACGGGTGGCTGTATGTGTGTCAATGGACAGGTTGGTGGTATCTATGTGTGTCAATGGACGGGTGGGGGTATGTGTGTGTCAATGGAAGGGTTTGGGTCAGTATGTGTCAATGGACAGTTTGGAGTGTGTGTGTATCAATGGACTGGTGGGGGTCTGTGTGTGTCAAAGAACGGGTTGGAGTCTGTGTGTGTCAATGGATGGGTTGGGGTATGTGTGTGTCAATGGAAGGGTTTGGGTCTGTCTGTATCAATGAACGGGTTTGGGTCTGTGTGAGTCAATGGACGGGTGGGGGTCTGTGTGTGTAAATTGACTGGTGGGGGTCTGTGTGTGTAAATAAAATGGTATGGGTCTGTGTGTGTCAATGGACGGGTTAGTGGGGTCTATGTGTCAAAGGACGGGTTTGTGGGGTCTGTGTGAGTAAATGGACGGGTTTGTGGGGTCTGTGGGTGTCAATGGACGGGTTTGTTGGGTCTGTGTGTGTCAATGGACGGGTTGGTGGGGCCTATGTGTGTGAATGGATGGGTTCGTGGGATCTGTGTGTGTCAATGGACGGGTTGGTAGGGTATGTGTGTGTCAATGGTCGGGTGGGGATCTGTGTGTGTCAATGGACGGGTCGGTGGGGTCTGTGTGTGCCAATGGACGGGTTGGGGCTTGTGTGTTTCTCAGTGGACGGGTTTGTGGTATGTGTGTGTCAATGGACGGATTTGTAGTATGTGTGTGTCAGTGGACGGTTTTGTTGTATCTGTCTGTGTCAATGGACGGGTTGGGGTCTGTGTGTGTCAATGGACGGGTTTGTGGTATCTGTGTGTCAATGGACGAGTTTGTGGTATCTGTGTGTGTCAATGGACGGGTTAGTGGTATCTGTGTGTGTCAATGGACGGGTGGTGGTATGTGTGTGTCAATGGACGTGTTTGAGTCTGTGTGTGTCAAAGGAAGAGTTGGGGTCTGTATGTGGCAATGGACAGTTTGGGGTCTGTGTGTGTCAATGGAAGGGTTTGGGTCTGTTTGTATCAATGAACGGATTTGGTTCTGTGTTTGTCAATGGACGGGTGGGGGTCTGTGTGTGTCAATAAACTGGTGGGGGTCTGTGTCTGTCAATGGACGGGTTTGTGGGGTCTGTGTGTGTCAATGAACGGGTTGATGGGGTCTGTGTGTGTCAATGGACGGGTTGGGGTCTGTGTTTGTCAATGAACTGGTGGGGGTCTGTGTGTGTCAATGGACTGGTTGGGGTCTGTGTGTGTCAATGGACTGGTTGGTGGCGTCTGTGTGTGTCAATGGACGGATTAGTGGGGTCTGTGTGTGTATGGACGGGTTAGTGGGGTCTGTGTGAGTCAATGTAGGGTTGGTGGGGTCTGTGTGTGTCAATGGACGGGTTAGTGGGGTCTATATTTGTCATTGGAGGGGTTGGTGGGGTCTGTGTGTGTCAATGAACGGGTTGGTGGGGTATGTGTGTGTCAATGGACGGGTGGGGGTCTGTGTGTGTCAACGGACGGGTGGGGTCTGTTTTTGTCAATGGACGGATTGGTGGGGTCATTGTGTGCCAATGGACGTGTAGGGGTCTGTGTTTGTCAATGGACGGGTTTGTGGTTGTCAATGAACGGATTTGATGTATGTGTGTGTCAGTGGACGGATTTGTATTATGTGTGTGTTAGTGAACGGGTTTGTGGTATCTGTCTGTGTCAATGGGCGGGTTAGTGGGGTCTGTGTGAGTCAATGAACGGGTTGGTGGGGTCTGTGTTTGTCAATGGACGGGTTTGTTGGGTCTGTGTGTGTTAATGGACGGGTTGGTGGGGTCTATGTGTGTCATTGGATGTGTTGGTGGGGTCTGTGTGTGTCAATGGACGGGTTGGTGGGGTATGTGTGTCAATGGACGGGTGAGGGTCTGTGTGTGTCAATGGACGGGTTGGGGTTTGTGTGTGTCAATGGACGGGTTTGTGGTATCTGTTTATGAATAGACGGATTTATGGTATCTGTGTGTCAATGGAAGGGTTGGTGGTATCTGTGTGTGTCAATGGACGGGTGGTGGTAAGTGTGTGTCAATGGACAGGTTGGTGGTATCTGTGTGTGTCAATGGACGGGTGGGGGTATGTGTGTGTCAATGGACGGGTTTGAGTCTGTGTGTGTCAATGGAAGGGTTTGGGTCAGTATGTGTCACCGGACAGTTTGGGGTCTGTGTGTGTCAAAGGACGGGTTGGGGTCTGTGTGTGTCAAAGGACGGGTTGGGGTCTGTGTGTGTCAATGGACGGGTTGGGGTCTGTCTGTATCAATGAACGGGTTTGGGTCTGTGTGAGTCAATGGATGGGTGGGGTCTGTGTGTGTAAATGGACTGGTGGGGGTCTGTGTATGTCAATAAAATGGTAGGGGTCTGTGTGTGTCAATGGACGGGTTAGTGGGGTCTATGTGTCAAAGGACGGGTTTGTGGGGTCTGTGTGAGTAAGTGGACGGGTTTGTGGGGTCTATGTGTGTCAATGGACGGTTTGATGGGGTCTGTGTGAGTCAAATGACGGTTGATGGGGTCTGTGTGTTAATGGACGGGTGGTGTTCTGTGTGTGTTAATGGACTTGTGGGGGTCTGTGTTTGTCAATGAACTGGTGGGGGTCTGTGTGTGTCAATGGACTAGTTTGGGTCTGTGTGTGTCAATGGGCGGGTTGCTGGCGTGTGTGTGTGTCAATATACGGTAGGTGGAGTCTGTGTGTGTCAATGGGCGGGTTAGTGGGGTCTGTCTGTGTCAATGGACGGGTTAGTGGGGTCTCTGTGTGTCAATGGACGGGTTGTTGGGGTCTGTGTGAGTCAATGAACGGGTTTGTGGGGTCTGTGTGTGTCAATGGACAGGTTGGTGGGGTATGTTTGTGTCAATGGACGGGTGGGGGTCTGTGTGTGTCAATGGACGGGTTTGTGGGGTCTGTGTGTGTCAATGGACGGGTTTGTGGGGTCTGTGTTTGTCAATGGACGGGTGAGTGTCTGTGTGTGTCAATGGACGAGTGGGGGTCTGTATGTGTCAATGGACGGGTGGGGGCATGTGTATGTCAATGGACGGGTGGTGTCTGTGTGTGTCAATGGACGGATTGGTGGGGTCTGTGTGTGCCAAAGGACGGGTTTGGGTTTGTGTGTGTCAATGGACAGATTTGTGGCATGTGTGTGTCAGTGGACGGATTTGTGGTATCTGTCTGTGTCAATGGACGTGTTGGGGTCTGTGAGTGTCAATGGATGGGTTTGTGGTATCTGTGTGTCAATGGACGGGTGGGGGTCTGTGTGTGTCAATAAACTGGTTGGGGTCTGTTTGTCAATGGACGGGTTTGTGGGGTCTGTGTGTGTCAATGGACGGGTTGATGGGGTCTGTGTGTGTAATGAACGGTTGGGGGGTCTGTGTTTATTAATGGACTGGTGGGGGTCTGTGTTTGTCAATGAACTGGTGAGGGTCTGTGTGTGTCAATGGACGGGTTGGGGTCTGTGTGTGTCAATGGACGAGTGGGGGTCAATGTGTGTAAATGGACTCGTTGGGGTCTGTGTGTGTCAATAAACTGGTGGGGGTCTGTGTGTGTCAATGGACGGGTTTGTGGGGTCTGTGTGTGTCAATGGACGGGCTGATGGGCTTTGTGTGTGTCAATGGACGGGTTTATGGGGTCTGTGTGTGTCAATGGACGAGTGGGGGTCAATGTGTGTCAAGGGACTGGTTGGGGTCTTTGTGTGTCAATAAACTGGTGGGGGTCTGTGTGTGTCAATGGACGGGTTTGTGGGGTCAGTGTGAGTCAATGAACGGGTTGGTGGGGTCTGTGTGTGTCAATGGACGGGTTTGTTCGGTCTGTGTGTGTCAATGGACGGGTTGGTGGGGTCTAAGTGTGTCAATGGATGGGTTGGTGTGGTCTGTGTGTGTCAATGGACGGGTTTGTGGGGTATGTTTGTGTCAATGGACGGGTAGGGATCTGTGTGTGTCAATGGACGGGTTTGTGGGGTCTGTGTGTGACAATGGACGGGTTGGTGGGGTCTGTGTGTCAATGGACATGTTTCGGTTTTTGTGTGTCAATGGACGGGTTTGTGGTTTCTGTGTATCAATGGACGGATTTGTGTTATGTGTGTGTCAGTGGACGGGTTTGTGGTATCTGTCTGTGTCAATGGACGGGTGGGGTTCTGTGTGTGTCAATGGACGGGTTTGTGGTATCTGTGTGTGTCAATGGACGGGTTAGTGGTATCTGTGTGTGTCAATGGACGGATGCTGGTATGTGTGTGTCAATGGACAGGTTGGTGGTATCTGTGTGTGTCAATGGACGGGTGGGGGTCGGCGTGTGTAAATGGACTGGTGGGGGTCTGTGTGTGTCAATAAATTGGTGGTGGTCTGTGTGTGTCAATGGACGGGTTAGTGGGGTCTATGTGTGTCAAAGGACGGGTTTGTGGGGTTTGTGTGAGTAAATAGACGGGTTTCTTGGGTCTGTGTATGTCAATGGACTGGTTGATGGGGTCTGTGTGTGTCAATGGACGGTTAATGGGGTCTGTGTATGTCAATGGACGAGTGGGAGTCTGTGCGTGTTAACGGACTGGTGGGGGTCTGTGTTTGTCAATGAATTGGTGGGGGTCTGTGTGTTTCAATGGACTGGTTGGTGTCTGTCTGTGTCAATGGACGGGTTTGTGGGGTCTGTGTGTGTCAATGGACGGCTTAGTGGGGTCTGTGTGATTCAATGACCGGATTGGTGGGGTCTGTGTGTGTCAATAGACGGGTTTGTTGGGTCTGTGTGTATCAAGGGACGGGTTGGTGGGGTCTATGTGTGTCAATGGATGGGTTTATGGGGTCTTTGTGTGTCAATGTACGGGTTTGTGGGGTATGTGTGTGTCAATGGACAGGTGGGGGTCTGTGTGTGTCAATGGACGGGTTTGTGGGGTCTGTATGTGTCAATGGACGGGTTGGTGGGGTCTATGTGTGTCAATGGACAGGTGAGTGTCTGTGTGTGTCAAAGGACGGGTGGGGGTCTGTGTGTGTCAATGGACAGGTGAGGGCATGTGTGTGTCAATGGACTGGTGGGGACTGTGTGTGTCAATGGACGGGTTGGTGGGGTCTGTGTGCCAATGGACGGGTTGGGGTTTGTGTTTGTCAATGGACGGGTTTCTGGTATCTGTGTGTCAATGGACGAATTTGTGGTATGTGTGTGTCAGTGGACGGGTTTGTGGTATCTGTCTGTGTCAATGGACGGTAGGGGGTCTGTGTGTGTCAATGGGCTGGTTTGTGGTATCTGTGTGTCAATGGACGGGTTGGGGTTTGTGTGTGTCAATGGACGGGTTTGTTGTATCTGTGTGTCAATGTACGGATTTGTGGTATGTGTGTGTCAGTGGACGGGTTTGTGGTATCTGTGTGTGTCAATGGACGGGTTGGGGTCTGTGTGTGTCAATGGACGGGTTTGTGGTATCTGTGTGTCAGTGGGCGAGTTTGTGGTATCTGTGTGTTTCAATGGACGTGTTGGTGGTATTTGTGTGTGTCAATGGACGGGTGGTGGTATGTGTGTGTCAATGGACAGGTTGGTAGTATATGTGTGTGTCAATGGACGGGTGGGGGTCTGTGTGTGTCAATGGACCGGTTTGAGTCTGTGTGTGTCAATGTAAGGGTTGGGGTCTGTATGTGTCAATGGACAGTTTGGGATCTGTGTGTGTCAATGGACGGGTTGGGGTCTGTGTGTGTCAATGGACGGGTTGGGGTATGTGTGTGTCAATGGACGGATTGGGGTATGTGTGTGTCAATGGAAGAGTTTGGGTCTGTCTGTATCAATGAACGGGTTTGGGTCTGTGTGAGTCAATGGACGGGTTGGGGTCTGTGTGTGTCAATGGACTGGTGAGGGTCTGTGTGTGTCAACAAACTGATGGGGGTCTGTGTGGGTCAATGGACGAGTTAGTGGGGTCTATGTGTGTCAAAGGACGGGTTTGTGGGGTCTGTGTGAGTAAATAGGCGGGTTTGTGGGGTCTGTGTGTGTCAATGGACGAGTGGGGGTCAATGTGTGTCAAGGGACTGGTTGGGGTCTTTGTGTGTCAATAAAATAGTGGGGGTCTGTGTGTGTCAATGGACGGGTTGGTGGGGTCTAAGTGTGTCAATGGATGGGTTGGTGTGGTCTGTGTGTGTCAATGGACGGGTTGGTGGGGTATGTTTGTGTCAATGGACGGGTAGGGGTCTGTGTGTGTCAATGGATGGGTTTGTGGGGTCTGTGTGTGACAATGGACGGGTTGGTGGGGTCTGTGTGTCAATGGACATGTTGCGGTTTTTGTGTGTCAATGGACGGGTTTGTGGTTTCTGTGTATCAAAGGACGGATTTGTGTTATGTGTGTGTCAGTGGACGGGTTTGTGGTATCTGTCTGTGTCAATGGACGGGTGGGGTTCTGTGTGTGTCAATGGACGGGTTTGTGGTATCTGTGTGTGTCAATGGACGGGTTAGTGGTATCTGTGTGTGTCAATGGACGGATGCTGGTATGTGTGTGTCAATGGACAGGTTGGTGGTATCTGTGTGTGTCAATGGACGTGTGGGGGTCGGCGTGTGCAAATGGACTGGTGGGGGTCTGTGTGTGTCAATACATTGGTGGTGGTCTGTGTGTGTCAATGGACGGGTTAGTGGGGTCTATGTGTGTCAAAGGACGGGTTTGTGGGGTTTGTGTGAGTAAATAGACGGGTTTCTTGGGTCTGTGTATGTCAATGGACTGGTTGATGGGGTCTGTGTGTGTCAATGGACGGTTAATGGGGTCTGTGTATGTCAATGGACGAGTGGGAGTCTGTGCGTGTTAACGGACTGGTGGGGGTCTGTGTTTGTCAATGAATTGGTGGGGGTCTGTGTGTTTCAATGGACTGGTTGGTGTCTGTGTGTGTCAATGGGCGGGTTCGTGGCGTCTGTGTGTGTCAATATACAGTAGGTGGAGTCTGTGTGTGTCAATGGACGGATTATTTGGGTCTGTCTGTGTCAATGGACGGGTTTGTGGGGTCTGTGTGTGTCAATGGACGGGTTAGTGGGGTCTGTGTGATTCAATGACCGGATTGGTGGGGTCTGTGTGTGTCAATAGACGGGTTTGTTGGGTCTGTGTGTATCAAGGGACGGGTTGGTGGGGTCTATGTGTGTCAATGGATGGGTTTATGGGGTCTTTGTGTGTCAATGGACGGGTTTGTGGGGTATGTGTGTGTCAATGGACAGGTGGGGGTCTGTGTGTGTCAATGGACGGGTTAGTGGGGTCTGTATGTGTCAATGGACGGGTTGGTGGGGTCTATGTGTGTCAATGGACAGGTGAGTGTCTGTGTGTGTCAATGGACGGGTGGGGGTCTGTGTGTGTCAATGGACAGGTGAGGGCATGTGTGTGTCAATGGACGGGTGGGGTCTGTGTGTGTCAATGGACGGGTTGGTGGGGTCTGTGTGTGCCAATGGACGGGTTGGGGTTTGTGTTTGTCAATGGACGGGTTTCTGGTATCTGTGTGTCAATGGACGAATTTGTGGTATGTGTGTGTCAGTGGACGGGTTTGTGGTATCTGTCTGTGTCAATGGACGGTAGGGGGTCTGTGTGTGTCAATGGGCTGGTTTGTGGTATCTGTGTGTCAATGGACGGGTTGGGGTTTGTGTGTGTCAATGGACGGGTTTGTTGTATCTGTGTGTCAATGTACGGATTTGTGGTATGTGTGTGTCAGTGGACGGGTTTGTGGTATCTGTCTGTGTCAATGGACGGGTTGGGGTCTGTGTGTGTCAATGGGCGGGTTTGTGGTATCTGTGTGTCAGTGGGCGAGTTTGTGGTATCTGTGTGTTTCAATGGACGTGTTGGTGGTATTTGTGTGTGTCAATGGACGGGTGGTGGTATGTGTGTGTCAATGGACAGGTTGGTAGTATCTGTGTGTGTCAATGGACAGTTTGGGATCTGTGTGTGTCAATGGACGGGTTGGGGTCTGTGTGTGTCAATGGACGGGTTGGGGTATGTGTGTGTCAATGGACGGATTGGGGTATGTGTGTGTCAATGGAAGAGTTTGGGTCTGTCTGTATCAATGAACGGGTTTGGGTCTGTGTGAGTCAATGGACGGGTTGGGGTCTGTGTGTGTCAATGGACTGGTGAGGGTCTGTGTGTGTCAACAAACTGATGGGGGTCTGTGTGGGTCAATGGACGAGTTAGTGGGGTCTATGTGTGTCAAAGGACGGGTTTGTGGGGTCTGTGTGAGTAAATAGGCGGGTTTGTGGGGTCTGTGTGTGTCAATGGACGGGTTTATGGGGTCTGTGTGTGTCAATGGACGGTTGATGGGGTCTGTGTGTGTCAATGGACGGGTGGGAGTCTGTGTGTGTTAATGGACAGGTGGGGGTCGGTATAAGTCAATGAGCTAGTGGGGGTCTGTGTGTGTCAATGGACGGGTTGGTGTCTGTGTGAGTCAAAGGGCGGGTTGGTTGCGTCTGTGTGTGTCAATCTATGGTAGGTGGAGTCTGTGTGTTTCAATGGGCGGGTTAGTGGGGTCTGTGTGTGTCAAAGGACGGGTTTGTGGGGTCTGTGTGAGTCAATGAACGGGTTTGTGGGGTCTGTGTGAGTCAATGAACGGGTTTGTGGGGTCTGTGTGTGTCAATGGACGGGTTTGTTGGGTCTTTGTGTGTCAATGGACGGGTTTGTGGGGTCTATGTGTGTCAATGGATGGGTTGGTGTGGTCTGTGTGTGTCAATGGACGGGTTGGTGGGGTATGTTTGTGTCAATGGACGGGTGGGGGTCTGTGTGTGTCAATGGACGGGTTTGTGGGGTCTGTGTGTGACAATGGACGGGTTGGTGGGGTCTGTGTGTCAATGGACGGGTTGGGGTTTTTGTGTGTCAATGGACATGTTTGTGGTATCTGTGTGTCAATGGACGGATTTGTGTTATGTGTGTGTCAGTGGACGGGTTTGTGGTATCTGTCTGTGTCAATTGACGGGTGGGGTTCTGTGTGTGTCAATGGACGGGTTTGTGGGGTCTGTATGTGTCAATGGACGGGTTCGTGGGGTCTATGTGTGTCAATGGACAGGTGAGTGTCTGTGTGTGTCAATGGACGGGTGGGGGTCTGTGTGTGTCAATGGACAGGTGAGGGCATGTGTGTGTCAATGGACAGGTTGGTGGTATCTGTGTGTGTCAATGGACGTGTGGGGGTCGGCGTGTGTAAATGGACTGGTGGGGGTCTGTGTGTGTCAATAAATTGGTGGTGGTCTGTGTGTGTCAATGGACGGGTTAGTGGGGTCTATGTGTGTCAAAGGACGGGTTTGTGGGGTTTGTGTGAGTAAATAGACGGGTTTCTTGGGTCTGTGTATGTCAATGGACTGGTTGATGGGGTCTGTGTGTGTCAATGGACGGTTAATGGGGTCTGTGTATGTCAATGGACGAGTGGGAGTCTGTGCGTGTTAACGGACTGGTGGGGGTCTGCGTTTGTCAATGAATTGGTGGGGGTCTGTGTGTTTCAATGGACTGGTTGGTGTCTGTGTGTGTCAATGGGCGGGTTCGTGGCGTCTGTGTGTGTCAATATACGGTAGGTGGAGTCTGTGTGTGTCAATGGACGGATTATTTGGGTCTGTCTGTGTCAATGGACGTGTTTGTGGGGTCTGTGTGTGTCAATGGACGGGTTAGTGGGGTCTGTGTGATTCAATGACCGGATTGGTGGGGTCTGTGTGTGTCAATAGACGGGTTTGTTGGGTCTGTGTATCAAGGGACGGGTTGGTGGGGTCTATGTGTGTCAATGGATGGGTTTATGGGGTCTTTGTGTGTCAATGGACGGGTTTGTGGGGTATGTGTGTGTCAATGGACAGGTGGGGGTCTGTGTGTGTCAATGGACGGGTTTGTGGGGTCTGTATGTGTCAATGGACGGGTTGGTGGGGTCTATGTGTGTCAATGGACAGGTGAGTGTCTGTGTGTGTCAATGGACGGGTGGGGGTCTGTGTGTGTCAATGGACAGGTGAGGGCATGTGTGTGTCAATGGACGGGTGGGGTCTGTGTGTGTCAATGGACGGGTTGGTGGGGTCTGTGTGTGCCAATGGACGGGTTGGGGTTTGTGTTTGTCAATGGACGGGTTTCTGGTATCTGTGTGTCAATGGACGAATTTGTGGTATGTGTGTGTCAGTGGACGGGTTTGTGGTATCTGTCTGTGTCAATGGACGGTAGGGGGTCTGTGTGTGTCAATGGGCTGGTTTGTGGTATCTGTGTGTCAATGGACGGGTTGGGGTTTGTGTGTGTCAATGGACGGGTTTGTTGTATCTGTGTGTCAATGTACGGATTCGTGGTATGTGTGTGTCAGTGGACGGGTTTGTGGTATCTGTCTGTGTCAATGGACGGGTTGGGGTCTGTGTGTGTCAATGGACGGGTTTGTGGTATCTGTGTGTCAGTGGGCGAGTTTGTGGTATCTGTGTGTTTCAATGGACGTGTTGGTGGTATTTGTGTGTGTCAATGGACGGGTGGTGGTATGTGTGTGTCAATGGACAGGTTGGTAGTATCTGTGTGTGTCAATGGACAGTTTGGGATCTGTGTGTGTCAATGGACGGGTTGGGGTCTGTGTGTGTCAATGGACGGGTTGGGGTATGTGTGTGTCAATGGACGGATTGGGGTATGTGTGTGTCAATGGAAGAGTTTGGGTCTGTCTGTATCAATGAACGGGTTTGGGTCTGTGTGAGTCAATGGACGGGTTGGGGTCTGTGTGTGTCAATGGACTGGTGAGGGTCTGTGTGTGTCAACAAACTGATGGGGGTCTGTGTGGGTCAATGGACGAGTTAGTGGGGTCTATGTGTGTCAAAGGACGGGTTTGTGGGGTCTGTGTGAGTAAATAGGCGGGTTTGTGGGGTCTGTGTGTGTCAATGGACGGGTTTATGGGGTCTGTGTGTGTCAATGGACGGTTGATGGGGTCTGTGTGTGTCAATGGACGGGTGGGAGTCTGTGTGTGTTAATGGACAGGTGGGGGTCGGTATAAGTCAATGAGCTAGTGGGGGTCTGTGTGTGTCAATGGACGGGTTGGTGTCTGTGTGAGTAAAAGGGCGGGTTGGTTGCGTCTGTGTGTGTCAATCTATGGTAGGTGGAGTCTGTGTGTTTCAATGGGCGGGTTAGTGGGGTCTGTGTGTGTCAAAGGACGGGTTTGTGGGGTCTGTGTGAGTCAATGAACGGGTTTGTGGGGTCTGTGTGAGTCAATGAACGGGTTTGTGGGGTCTGTGTGTGTCAATGGACGGGTTTGTTGGGTCTTTGTGTGTCAATGGACGGGATTGTGGGGTCTATGTGTGTCAATGGATGGGTTGGTGTGGTCTGTGTGTGTCAATGGACGGGTTGGTGGGGTATGTTTGTGTCAATGGACGGGTGGGGGTCTGTGTGTGTCAATGGACGGGTTTGTGGGGTCTGTGTGTGACAATGGACGGGTTGGTGGGGTCTGTGTGTCAATGGACGGGTTGGGGTTTTTGTGTGTCAATGGACATGTTTGTGGTATCTGTGTGTCAATGGACGGATTTGTGTTATGTGTGTGTCAGTGAACGGGTTTGTGGTATCTGTCTGTGTCAATTGACGGGTGGGGTTCTGTGTGTGTCAATGGACGGGTTTGTGGGGTCTGTATGTGTCAATGGACGGGTTGGTTGGGTCTATGTGTGTCAATGGACAGGTGAGTGTCTGTGTGTGTCAATGGACGGGTGGGGGTCTGTGTGTGTCAATGGACAGGTGAGGGCATGTGTGTGTCAATGGACAGGTTGGTGGTATCTGTGTGTGTCAATGGACGTGTGGGGGTCGGCGTGTGTAAATGGACTGGTGGGGGTCTGTGTGTGTCAATAAATTGGTGGTGGTCTGTGTGTGTCAATGGACGGGTTAGTGGGGTCTATGTGTGTCAAAGGACGGGTTTGTGGGGTTTGTGTGAGTAAATAGACGGGTTTCTTGGGTCTGTGTATGTCAATGGACTGGTTGATGGGGTCTGTGTGTGTCAATGGACGGTTAATGGGGTCTGTGTATGTCAATGGACGAGTGGGAGTCTGTGCGTGTTAACGGACTGGTGGGGGTCTGTGTTTGTCAATGAATTGGTGGGGGTCTGTGTGTTTCAATGGACTGGTTGGTGTCTGTGTGTGTCAATGGGCGGGTTCGTGGCGTCTGTGTGTGTCAATATACGGTAGGTGGAGTCTGTGTGTGTCAATGGACGGATTATTTGGGTCTGTCTGTGTCAATGGACGTGTTTGTGGGGTCTGTGTGTGTCAATGGACGGGTTAGTGGGGTCTGTGTGATTCAATGACCGGATTGGTGGGGTCTGTGTGTGTCAATAGACGGGTTTGTTGGGTCTGTGTGTATCAAGGGACGGGTTGGTGGGGTCTATGTGTGTCAATGGATGGGTTTATGGGGTCTTTGTGTGTCAATGGACGGGTTTGTGGGGTATGTGTGTGTCAATGGACAGGTGGGGGTCTGTGTGTGTCTATGGACGGGTTTGTGGGGTCTGTATGTGTCAATGGACGGGTTGGTGGGGTCTATGTGTGTCAATGGACAGGTGAGTGTCTGTGTGTGTCAATGGACGGGTGGGGGTCTGTGTGTGTCAATGGACAGGTGAGGGCATGTGTGTGTCAATGGACGGGTGGGGTCTGTGTGTGTCAATGGACGGGTTGGTGGGGTCTGTGTGTGCCAATGGACGGGTTGGGGTTTGTGTTTGTCAATGGACGGGTTTCTGGTATCTGTGTGTCAATGGACGAATTTGTGGTATGTGTGTGTCAGTGGACGGGTTTGTGGTATCTGTCTGTGTCAATGGACGGTAGGGGGTCTGTGTGTGTCAATGGGCTGGTTTGTGGTATCTGTGTGTCAATGGACGGGTTGGGGTTTGTGTGTGTCAATGGACGGGTTTGTTGTATCTGTGTGTCAATGTACGGATTTGTGGTATGTGTGTGTCAGTGGACGGGTTTGTGGTATCTGTCTGTGTCAATGGACGGGTTGGGGTCTGTGTGTGTCAATGGACGGGTTTGTGGTATCTGTGTGTCAGTGGGCGAGTTTGTTGTATCTGTGTGTTTCAATGGACGTGTTGGTGGTATTTGTGTGTGTCAATGGACGGGTGGTGGTATGTGTGTGTCAATGGACAGGTTGGTAGTATCTGTGTGTGTCAATGGACAGTTTGGGATCTGTGTGTGTCAATGGACGGGTTGGGGTCTGTGTGTGTCAATGGACGGGTTGGGGTATGTGTGTGTCAATGGACGGATTGGGGTATGTGTGTGTCAATGGAAGAGTTTGGGTCTGTCTGTATCAATGAACGGGTTTGGGTCTGTGTGAGTCAATGGACGGGTTGGGGTCTGTGTGTGTCAATGGACTGGTGAGGGTCTGTGTGTGTCAACAAACTGATGGGGGTCTGTGTGGGTCAATGGACGAGTTAGTGGGGTCTATGTGTGTCAAAGGACGGGTTTGTGGGGTCTGTGTGAGTAAATAGGCGGGTTTGTGGGGTCTGTGTGTGTCAATGGACGGGTTTATGGGGTCTGTGTGTGTCAATGGACGGTTGATGGGGTCTGTGTGTGTCAATGGACGGGTGGGAGTCTGTGTGTGTTAATGGACAGGTGGGGGTCGGTATAAGTCAATGAGCTAGTGGGGGTCTGTGTGTGTCAATGGACGGGTTGGTGTCTGTGTGAGTCAAAGGGCGGGTTGGTTGCGTCTGTGTGTGTCAATCTATGGTAGGTGGAGTCTGTGTGTTTCAATGGGCGGGTTAGTGGGGTCTGTGTGTGTCAAAGGACGGGTTTGTGGGGTCTGTGTGAGTCAATGAACGGGTTTGTGGGGTCTGTGTGAGTCAATGAACGGGTTTGTGGGGTCTGTGTGTGTCAATGGACGGGTTTGTTGGGTCTTTGTGTGTCAATGGACGGGTTTGTGGGGTCTATGTGTGTCAATGGATGGGTTGGTGTGGTCTGTGTGTGTCAATGGACGGGTTGGTGGGGTATGTTTGTGTCAATGGACGGGTGGGGGTCTGTGTGTGTCAATGGACGGGTTTGTGGGGTCTGTGTGTGACAATGGACGGGTTGGTGGGGTCTGTGTGTCAATGGACGGGTTGGGGTTTTTGTGTGTCAATGGACATGTTTGTGGTATCTGTGTGTCAATGGACGTGTGGGGGTCGGCGTGTGTAAATGGACTGGTGGGGGTCTGTGTGTGTCAATAAATTGGTGGTGGTCTGTGTGTGTCAATGGACGGGTTAGTGGGGTCTATGTGTGTCAAAGGACGGGTTTGTGGGGTTTGTGTGAGTAAATAGACGGGTTTCTTGGGTCTGTGTATGTCAATGGACTGGTTGATGGGGTCTGTGTGTGTCAATGGACGGTTAATGGGGTCTGTGTATGTCAATGGACGAGTGGGAGTCTGTGCGTGTTAACGGACTGGTGGGGGTCTGTGTTTGTCAATGAATTGGTGGGGGTCTGTGTGTTTCAATGGACTGGTTGGTGTCTGTGTGTGTCAATGGGCGGGTTCGTGGCGTCTGTGTGTGTCAATATACGGTAGGTGGAGTCTGTGTGTGTCAATGGACGGATTATTTGGGTCTGTCTGTGTCAATGGACGTGTTTGTGGGGTCTGTGTGTGTCAATGGACGGGTTAGTGGGGTCTGTGTGATTCAATGACCGGATTGGTGGGGTCTGTGTGTGTCAATAGACGGGTTTGTTGGGTCTGTGTGTATCAAGGGACGGGTTGGTGGGGTCTATGTGTGTCAATGGATGGGTTTATGGGGTCTTTGTGTGTCAATGGACGGGTTTGTGGGGTATGTGTGTGTCAATGGACAGGTGGGGGTCTGTGTGTGTCAATGGACGGGTTTGTGGGGTCTGTATGTGTCAATGGACGGGTTGGTGGGGTCTATGTGTGTCAATGGACAGGTGAGTGTCTGTGTGTGTCAATGGACGGGTGGGGGTCTGTGTGTGTCAATGGACAGGTGAGGGCATGTGTGTGTCAATGGACGGGTGGGGTCTGTGTGTGTCAATGGACGGGTTGGTGGGGTCTGTGTGTGCCAATGGACGGGTTGGGGTTTGTGTTTGTCAATGGACGGGTATCTGGTATCTGTGTGTCAATGGACGAATTTGTGGTATGTGTGTGTCAGTGGACGGGTTTGTGGTATCTGTCTGTGTCAATGGACGGTAGGGGGTCTGTGTGTGTCAATGGGCTGGTTTGTGGTATCTGTGTGTCAATGGACGGGTTGGGGTTTGTGTGTGTCAATGGACGGGTTTGTTGTATCTGTGTGTCAATGTACGGATTTGTGGTATGTGTGTGTCAGTGGACGGGTTTGTGGTATCTGTCTGTGTCAATGGACGGGTTGGGGTCTGTGTGTGTCAATGGACGGGTTTGTGGTATCTGTGTGTCAGTGGGCGAGTTTGTGGTATCTGTGTGTTTCAATGGACGTGTTGGTGGTATTTGTGTGTGTCAATGGACGGGTGGTGGTGTAGCAGATCCTCTATTACTTTGCCCTGGCCGTGATCTAACTTAGAACATTCTCACACTCATCCACATCATCATGACCATACTCAGTAAATGACATATCACACATCAGGTGGCATATTTATTAAATCATACTCATATCATAGAATGAGTAGAGAATTTACAAACACAATATAATACATATCTTAACTAAACATTCTACTAAAACGGGAATTGTAAGCATTAGCTATTGATGGAATTCCCAACTATCTAAAAACCCAGTTCTATTGCCTTGCAATTACATCACACACACATCGCCTTAACTGCGTCTTCAACACACCTTATCAAATACTCTTCCTCACTGAAATCCCCTCAGGCGGGCGATCTCGACATAACTCGTTCACAATGTGTCCTTGCTTACAAACACACTTTCAGATTATCCATTAATGCAAAACTCACACACCTATTTGAGCGATCCTGTTCTATCACTAAACATTCGTCCAACCGTCTATCAATCGCTCCTCTATCTAAAGTCGGTGAGTTAAACATACTATCCACATTCAGTCTCTCTCTCTCTCTTCCATACAGCCTCTCTCTCTCCAGCCCTCTCCATCTCTCCTCCAGCCTCCCGAGCTAAACTTTGTCTCGAGTTATATATCCTCAAGCAAGGCCAGAGCTTGACCAATCGATCTCAGGTATGGTCATCCTCAATTCCAATTGGAACGAAACACTTTGCACACCTGTCACTCATTCTCTCGCAGCAAGCCCCGTTGCCAATTTCGCCTGTCAATCAATCTCCCCCTACCAAAATCGGAAGGCCAGTGGTCAGTTTCTACCTGTCCACATTCCTTAACCCAACTCTGTTCTCCTTTGCTGAGATAGTGAGTGACCTTGACATGCATTCATGTAGCTTTAAGCTTTAACATGTTCAGGCATCCCAAACTCCCCTTGCTCCGGCGGGAACTGTTACATTACCTCCCTAAACTACAGACCGAAACATGGATGGTCATTTTTTTCATCTGGCAAATGACCACCATTTTCGTCTCTACTATCCAAAATGTAAACACTACTCCTGTTTACAACTTCACTCACATCGTACATGCATAAAAAGACATGTCATTTGATACATATAAACTTTTTGTAATACATACACAATCAATACAAGCAGAAGAAAAACACTGTGGCTGGGCGTTTTTACAACACAAACCAACACTTTTACATCGTTTTACAGTCAAATTCACCCAAGTCTGTCCCTGCGGGACCTTTAACTCATCAAAACAGAAACACCTTAAGGAATTCTCCTTACTCATTGAGGTCAATATACCTCGACCTGTTCCCGTGCCTTCCTCTAAGGACACGAACCTTCATTGTTACACACGACCAGTTCAGGTCAATTTTCTCAGGCGGTCTCATTACACGCCTGGCCGACGATTCACTTCATACTAACTCCTGTGAGGCCACGAACTTACGTGGGTTATCCTCAGGCTAGTTATCATTGTCTCTCTTGACAGCTATCCCCTCTCAAAGAAAACAGCAAAATTCTATGTTTCCCACAAAAACGATATTTGACAACATATGTCATAGTCCATTTTAAAACTTCTGATCAATGTAGTCTTCTCTGCAAAGACTCCACATACATGTGATTCTGGAACTCGTGGTGACTTGTGCTTGCGGAGGCCCACAGTCTGGATGAGATATACTGCTCTGTAGATCAACTAAATAACCTGTATCAAATACCTGTAAACATGATGATTCAACAACAACAACAAAAAAAACAACAACAAAATAAAGAAAAATTCAATGCATACTATATCGACCATACAACCCACTAAAAATGCAAGTAATACCATTAGTCAAAACCCAAACACCAATTACAAATGTCAAAATATTTGCACGCATACTCATGATATCAGTATTTCAGTCCGTCTCACACCTTGATACTTATGTCAGGACACATAATCATGTTTAAACAAACCAACAACAATCAATTAAAGTGCAAGTAATACGCTTGTCAAAATCCAAATATCAAAATATTTACACACATAAACATGACCAAGTGCCATCAACCTTCACTCCTGCTCGTGCCCCACAGATGAGCACCTGTTAATGCCCCCTTTATAAGATACTAAACTATGACTAAGTTCTACTAGACTATGTCACTAAACTATGACTAATCAGATACTAAACTATGTCTGAGTCAAAAGTCAAAAACCGAATCGTCCACCTGTCGAATTACGTCATGCTGTAACCCTACTAGTCCGGGTGCAGTCTTTGTCCCGAGGAATCAAAACCGAGTGTTGTCATCTAACTAATTCACCGCTATTTCCCCAAATTCTCCGCATCAAAGCTACCTGGTCAGATATTGACCGAAACATCGCGTCCACGTGTTACTCTTCGTCGCGTAATCATTACCTGGCGCATCCAGCTATCCTGCGTCTCTTGTTCGTTCTGTCCGTTTATCTGGTCGGAAATGTCCCTTTGATCTCGGTCAGTCTTCGCTTCAGACTGACCGTCCGCTCATTGTCTGTCGTGTACTTCAGACAACGAATTCAAAGGAATTTTTAACATCTGGTCATTCCTCCATCTCTATACCCTACCCCCTAATTATCCAAATCTCCGTTTCCCAAGGATAACGGTAGATGAAACAAATTTTATGCAAATGCATACATTAACTGGAGTTTCACATGATAGCCCATGTGTGTAAGTACTCCACACGACTTTACCTAATTCCATTTCTGATTTCCATGTTTTTGGCTAGCGTCAGTAAACATTGTATCAACCGTTCCTTATCACTACTGCTTATTTTAACCAGACTATGCGCTGCCCCATCAGCTGTCTCTGATTGCTGCGCGATTTCCTCCTGTAAAACGCCCATCGTCTGGTCTGTTTGTTTCACGGTTGTTTGGTTCGTACCCACCGGTTCTCTGGTAGTGTTACGTACACTTACATCGTCCGCTACTTCAGCCTTCCGTCCATCTGTATTCACTATTTGTGGGAAAGACTTTTCACACTGTTCGTTTGACTGTTGGCTTATCTCGAACTGAGATCTTTTCATCTTTGCTTCGATGACTGGTTCGCTGTCCTGGCTGTGGTTAACCTGTCTTTCCCTTTTCTTCGTTTTCCTTAGAAACTCTGTTCCTCCTTTGTTGGCTGCACGAGTATTCTTAACCGGTGCGTCCGTTTCACATTCCAACTGTGCGTCATTCACACTTCCTTCCTCGGTGGCCGAAGGCCTGTCCCTTCTTTCGGTCTGTTCAACAACTTCTCCCGCATGGCTAGGCCCTGCTACCATTCCTCCTCCTCTCATTTCCTCTTTATCTGACGAATCTCCGACTATTTCCTTGTTCGATTCTTCGTCGACTTTAACTAATGTTCTACCAGGCTTGACCACAAGTTCCTGGTAAACTTGGCCCCTTTCAGAACGCCCGACCAGGTTAATCGACGTAATACCCTCTTCCTGAATTCTCGGCATCCGCTGTCCAATGATGTAACATTTCCTCTGGACCTTTGAGCGAACGTTTGTCTCGTTTGCATTGCGTAACCAGCCCTCCGTCCCTAACTTTTCTGGATACACAAAACCTGTATCTCTTTCTTTCTGTCCATCCGCCTCGTGCTTAAAGTCTCTTTGATAGCTCCTGTCCTGCCTCTCCATCTGTAACCGTGCAAAAGGCCTCTTGTGGGCTAAGAATCTGCCCGATTCAAACTTCTGCCCAACCATTCCTCCTCCTCTCATTTGACTTGGCCTCTGCACCTGGGTCAAACTCCAACCCTTTTCGCAACCTCTTTCCAGTCGTCCACACACGTCCGTCCTGAGATTTCCACCTCTGTCCCTCCACGGATCGGAATGTGGAAGTAGTACGGGCTTCCTACTCACTTTCCTACCACTCTGTCCCCTTCCAAAATACTGGGCCGTGTTTACTCCTGTGATTTCTTGATTTCTTCTCTCCTTCCTAGCTGGTTTGAAAGCTCCGTTTTCAAACTGTTGCAACAGCTGTCGTAGCTTCCATTGGAGATCTTTTTCCTGTCTTTCCAGCCGAATAACTCTGCCTGTTAGTTCTCTTAGCTGGTTTTGTAGTTGACTTTTGTCCTCCCACTTATCGCTGACTGTAGCTCGTGCCATGAAAGGCTTGTTTTTGACAAACAGTCCTCTTCTCCAGACAACGTTCGTTTTCCGAAATATATTTGGGCATCCTATAGACAAATGTCCAAAAGCTAGACAATGATAACATTGTTTAACATTGTCCAACCTCGACATACTGAATAAACCCGTCTGGCCCACCTAAAAAATTTATAAGACTGTCAAGTACGCACAAAGTCTTGTCAATAATACAACAATGGGTGGAAGAAAAATGTCACACTTACCAGTCAGATGATTGGAAAAGCTGTCTATGGTTCTAACACTCTAACCACTAGCTACTCCTCTATTCCTAACTACACACACAAGTTATATATTACTGCGACACTTGTGTTAAACATGCACTTCAAGATCTATAGTTACACACGCACTATATTTATAAATCTACCACGACTATCCGTGGTCAACAGGCACCAAAATAATAATAACGTGTAGCAGATCCTCTATTTCTTTGCCCTGGCCGTGATCTAACTTAGAACATTCTCACACTCATCCACATCATCATGACCATACTCAGTAAATGACATATCACACATCAGGTGGCATATTTATTAAATCATACTCATATCATAGAATGAGTAGAGAATTTACAAACACAATATAATACATATCTTAACTAAACATTCTACTAAAACGGGAATTGTAAGCATTAGCTATTGATGGAATTCCCAACTATCTAAAAACCCAGTTCTATTGCCTTGCAATTACATCACACACACATCGCCTTAACTGCGTCTTCAACACACCTTATCAAATACTCTTCCTCACTGAAATCCCCTCAGGCGGGCGATCTCGACATAACTCGTTCACAATGTGTCCTTGCTTACAAACACACTTTCAGATTATCCATTAATGCAAAACTCACACACCTATTTGAGCGATCCTGTTCTATCACTAAACATTCGTCCAACCGTCTATCAATCGCTCCTCTATCTAAAGTCGGTGAGTTAAACATACTATCCACATTCAGTCTCTCTCTCTCTCTTCCATACAGCCTCTCTCTCTCCAGCCCTCTCCATCTCTCCTCCAGCCTCCCGAGCTAAACTTTGTCTCGAGTTATATATCCTCAAGCAAGGCCAGAGCTTGACCAATCGATCTCAGGTATGGTCATCCTCAATTCCAATTGGAACGAAACACTTTGCACACCTGTCACTCATTCTCTCGCAGCAAGCCCCGTTGCCAATTTCGCCTGTCAATCAATCTCCCCCTACCAAAATCGGAAGGCCAGTGGTCAGTTTCTACCTGTCCACATTCCTTAACCCAACTCTGTTCTCCTTTGCTGAGATAGTGAGTGACCTTGACATGCATTCATGTAGCTTTAAGCTTTAACATGTTCAGGCATCCCAAACTCCCCTTGCTCCGGCGGGAACTGTTACAGTGGTATGTGTGTGTCAATGGACAGGTTGGTAGTATCTGTGTGTGTCAATGGACGGGTGGGGGTCTGTGTGTGTCAATGGACCGGTTTGAGTCTGTGTGTGTCAATGTAAGGGTTGGGGTCTGTATGTGTCAATGGACAGTTTGGGATCTGTGTGTGTCAATGGACGGGTTGGGGTCTGTGTGTGTCAATGGACGGGTTGGGGTATGTGTGTGTCAATGGACGGATTGGGGTATGTGTGTGTCAATGGAAGAGTTTGGGTCTGTCTGTATCAATGAACGGGTTTGGGTCTGTGTGAGTCAATGGACGGGTTGGGGTCTGTGTGTGTCAATGGACTGGTGAGGGTCTGTGTGTGTCAACAAACTGATGGGGGTCTGTGTGGGTCAATGGACGAGTTAGTGGGGTCTATGTGTGTCAAAGGACGGGTTTGTGGGGTCTGTGTGAGTAAATAGGCGGGTTTGTGGGGTCTGTGTGTGTCAATGGACGGGTTTATGGGGTCTGTGTGTGTCAATGGACGGTTGATGGGGTCTGTGTGTGTCAATGGACGGGTGGGAGTCTGTGTGTGTTAATGGACAGGTGGGGGTCGGTATAAGTCAATGAGCTAGTGGGGGTCTGTGTGTGTCAATGGACGGGTTGGGGTCTGTGTGAGTCAAAGGGCGGGTTGGTTGCGTCTGTGTGTGTCAATCTATGGTAGGTGGAGTCTGTGTGTTTCAATGGGCGGGTTAGTGGGGTCTGTGTGTGTCAAAGGACGGGTTTGTGGGGTCTGTGTGAGTCAATGAACGGGTTTGTGGGGTCTGTGTGAGTCAATGAACGGGTTTGTGGGGTCTGTGTGTGTCAATGGACGGGTTTGTTGGGTCTTTGTGTGTCAATGGACGGGTTTGTGGGGTCTATGTGTGTCAATGGATGGGTTGGTGTGGTCTGTGTGTGTCAATGGACGGGTTGGTGGGGTATGTTTGTGTCAATGGACGGGTGGGGGTCTGTGTGTGTCAATGGACGGGTTTGTGGGGTCTGTGTGTGACAATGGACGGGTTGGTGGGGTCTGTGTGTCAATGGACGGGTTGGGGTTTTTGTGTGTCAATGGACATGTTTGTGGTATCTGTGTGTCAATGGACGGATTTGTGTTATGTGTGTGTCAGTGGACGGCTTTGTGGTATCTGTCTGTGTCAATTGACGGGTGGGGTTCTGTGTGTGTCAATGGACGGGTTGGTGGTATCTGTGTGTGTCAATGGACGGGTGGGGGTCGGCATGTGTAAATGGACTGGTGGGGGTCTGTGTGTGTCAATAAATTGGTGGGGGTCTGTGTGTGTCAATGGACGGGTTAGTGGGGTCTATGTGTGTCAAAGGACGGGTTTGTGGGGTCTGTGTGAGTAAATAGATGGGTTTCTTGGGTCTGTGTGTGTCAATGGACTGGTTGATGTGGTCTGTGTGTGTCAATGGACGGTTGATGGGGTCTGTGTATGTCATCGACGAGTGGGAGTCTGTGCGTGTTAATGGACTGGTGGGGGTCTGTGTTTGTCAATGAATTGGTGGGGGTCTGTGTGTGTCAATGGACTGGTTGGGGTCTGTGTGTGTCAATGGGTGGGTTCGTAGCGTCTGTGTGTGTCAATATACGGTAGGTGGAGTCTGTGTGTGTCAATGGGCGGGTTATTGGGGTCTGTCTGTGTCAATGGACGGGTTTGTGGGGTCTGTGTGTGTCAATGGACGGGTTTGTGAGGTCTGTGTGAGTCACTGAACGGGTTGGTGGGGTCTGTGTGTGTCAATGGACGGGTTTGTTTGGTCTGTGTGTGTCAATGGACGGGTTTGTGGGGTCTATGTGTGTCAATGGATGGGTGTGTGGGGTCTGTGTGTGTCAATGGACGGGTGGGAGTCTGTGTGTGTTAATGGACAGGTGGGGGTCGGTATAAGTCAATGAGCTAGTGGGGGTCTGTGTGTGTCAATGGACGGGTTGGGGTCTGTGTGAGTCAAAGGGCGGGTTTGTTGCGTCTGTGTGTGTCAATCTATGGTAGGTGGAGTCTGTGTGTTTCAATGGGCGGGTTAGTGGGGTCTGTGTTTGTCAAAGGACGGGTTTGTGGGGTCTGTGTGAGTCAATGAACGGGTTTGTGGGGTCTGTGTGAGTCAATGAACGGGTTTGTGGGGTCTGTGTGTGTCAATGGACGGGTTTGTTGGGTCTTTGTGTGTCAATGGACGGGTTTGTGGGGTCTATGGGTGTCAATGGATGGGTTGGTGTGGTCTGTGTGTGTCAATGGACGGGTTGGTGGGGTATGTTTGTGTCCATGGACGGGTGGGGGTCTGTGTGTGTCAATGGACGGGTTTGTGGGGTCTGTGTGTGACAATGGACGGGTTGGTGGGGTCTGTGTGTCAATGGACGGGTTGGGGTTTTTGTGTGTCAATGGACATGTTTGTGGTATCTGTGTGTCAATGGACGGATTTGTGTTATGTGTGTGTCAGTGGACGGGTTTGTGGTATCTGTCTGTGTCAATTGACGGGTGGGGTTCGGCATGTGTAAATGGACTGGTGGGGGTCTGTGTGTGTCAATAAATTGGTGGGGGTCTGTGTGTGTCAATGGACGGGTTAGTGGGGTCTATGTGTGTCAAAGGACGGGTTTGTGGGGTCTGTGTGAGTAAATAGATGGGTTTCTTGGGTCTGTGTGTGTCAATGGACTGGTTGATGTGGTCTGTGTGTGTCATCGACGAGTGGGAGTCTGTGCGTGTTAATGGACTGGTGGGGGTCTGTGTTTGTCAATGAATTGGTGGGGGTCTGTGTGTGTCAATGGACTGGTTGGGGTCTGTGTGTGTCAATGGGTGGGTTCGTAGCGTCTGTGTGTGTCAATATACGGTAGGTGGAGTCTGTGTGTGTCAATGGGCGGGTTATTGGGGTCTGTCTGTGTCAATGGACGGGTTTGTGGGGTCTGTGTGTGTCAATGGACGGGTTTGTGAGGTCTGTGTGAGTCACTGAACGGGTTGGTGGGGTCTGTGTGTGTCAATGGACGGGTTTGTTTGGTCTGTGTGTGTCAATGGACGGGTTTGTGGGGTCTATGTGTGTCAATGGATGGGTGTGTGGGGTCTGTGTGCGTCAATGGACGGGTTGGTGGGGTATGTTTGTCAATGGACGGGTTGGGGTCTGTGTGTGTCAATGGGCGGGTTCGTGGCGTCTGTGTGTGTCAATTTACGGTAGGTGGAGTCTGTGTGTGTCAATGGGCGGGTTAGTGGGGTCTGTGTGTGTCAATGGACGGGTAGGTGGGGTCTGTGTGTGTCAATGGACGGTTTTGTGGGGTCTGTGTGTGTCAATGGACGGGTGAATGTATGTGTGTGTCAATGGACGGGTTTGTGGGGTATGTGTGTGTCAATGGACGGGTTGGTGGGGTCTGTGTGTGTGTGTCAATTGACGGGTGAGTGTCTGTGTGTGTCAATGGACGGGTGGGGGCATGTGTGTGTCAATGGACGGGTGGGGTCTGTGTGTCAATGGACGGATATGTGGGGTCTGTGTGTGCCAATGGACGGGTTGGGGTTCTGTGTGTGTCAATAAACTGATGGGGGTCTGTGTGTGTCAATGGACGGGTTAGTGGGGTCTATGTGTGTCAAAGGACGGGTTTGTGTGGTCTGTGTGAGTAAATGGACGGGTTTGTGGGGTCTGTGTGTGTCAATGGACGGGTTGATGGGGTCTGTGTGTGTCAATGGACGGTTAATGGGGTCTGTGTGTGTTAATGGACGGGTAGGGGTCTGTGTGTGTTAATGGACAGGTGGGGGTCTGTATATGTCAATGAACTGGTGGGGGTCTGTGTGTGTCAATGGACGGATTGGGGTCTGTGTGAGTCAAAGGGCGGGTTGGTTACGTCTGTGTGTGTCAATCTACGGTAGGTGGAGTCTGTGTGTGTTAAAGGGCGGGTTAGTGGGGTCTGTGTGTGTCAAAGGACGGGTTTGTTGGGTCTGTGTGTGTCAATGGACGGGTTTGTGGGGTCTATGTGTGTCAATGGATGGGTTGGTGGGGTTTGTGTGTGTCAATGGACGGGTGGGGGTCTGTGTGTGTCAATGGACGGGTAGGTGGGGTCTGTGTGTGGGTCAATGGACGGGTTTGTGGGGTCTGTGTGTGTCAATGGAAGGGTTGGTGGGGTCTGTGTGTGTGTCAATGGACGGGTGAGTGTCTGTGTGTGTCAATGGACGGGTGGGGGTCTGTGTGTGTCAATGGACGGGTGGGGGCATGTGTGTGTCAATGGACGAGTGGGGTCTGTGTGTCAATGGACGGATATGTGGGGTCTGTGTGTGCCAATGGACGGGTTGGGGTTTGTGTGTGTCAATGGACGGGTTGGTAGTATCTGTGTGTGTCAATGGACGGATTTTTGTATGTGTGTGTCAGTGGACGGGTTTGTGGTATCTGTCTGTGTTAATGGCTGGATTGGGGTCTGTGTGTGTCAATGGACGGGTTTGTGGTATCTGTGTGTCAATGGACGAGTTTGTGGTATCTGTGTGTGTCAATGGACGGGTGGGGGTCTGTGTGTGTCAATCGACGGGTGGGGTCTGTGTGTGTCAATGGACGGGTTCGTGGCGTGTGTGTTTGCCAATGGACGGGTTGGGGTATGTGTGTGTCAATGGACGGGTTTGTGGTATCTGTGTGTCAATGGACGGATTTGTGGTATGTGTGTGTCAGTGGACGGGTTTGTGGTATCTGTCTGTGTCAATGGACGGGTGGGGGTCTGTGTGTGTTAATTGACGGGTTTGTGGTATATGTGTGTCAATGGACGGGTTGGTGGTATCTGTGTGTGTCAATGGACGTGTAAGGGTCTGTGTGTGTCAATGGACGGGTTTGTGTGGTCTGTGTGTTTGTCAATGGACGGGTTGGTGGGGTCTGTGTGTGTCAATAGACGGGTGAGTCTCTGTGTGTGTCAATGGACGGGTGGTGTCTGTGTGTGTCAATGGACGGGTGGGGGCATGTGTGTGTCAATGAACGGGTGGGGTCTGTGTGTGTCAATGGACGGGTTGGTGGGGTCTGTGTGCCAATGGACGGGTTGGGGTTTGTGTGTGTCAATGGACGGGTTTGTGGTATCTGTGTGTCAATGGACGGATTTGTGGTATGTGTGTGTCAGTGGACGGGTTTGTGGTATCTGTCTGTGTCAATGGACGGTTTGGGGTCTGTGTGTGTCAATGGACAAGTTGGGGTCTGTGTGTGTCAATGGACGGGTTGGCGTCTGTCTGTATCAATGAACGGGTATTGGTCTGTGTGAGTCAATGGACGGGTGGGGGTCTGTGTGTGTCAATGGACTGGTGAGGGTCTGTGTGTGTCAATGGACGGGTCTGATCCATGTTGGAGTCAGCAGACATCCCTGTCTGACCCTTCTTGGAATCAGCAGACATTCCTGTCTGATCCATGTTGGAGTCAGCAGACATTCCTGTCTGACCCATGTTGGAGTCAGCAGACATCCCTGTCTGATCCATGTTGGAGTCAGCAGACATCGCTGTCTGATCCATGTTGGAGTCAGCAGACATCGCTGTCTGATCCATGTTGGAGTCAGCAGACATCCCTGTCTGACCCTTCTTGGAATCAGCAGACATTCCTGTCTGATCCATGTTGGAGTCAGCAGACATCGCTGTCTGATCCTTGTTGGAGTCAGCAGACATCTCCTTACCCCCCGCCCCCCCCCCCCCCCCCCCTCCCTCCCGACTCTAGCACTAAATAAAAGACACAGATCGTTCAGCCTTAAAGGGAACTAATCATAAGTAAGCCAAACACTTTCACAATGGCATTATCTCCCTGTTAACATTTCTAAAAATCTGGCATTTCGATGTTCACGAGCTTTCTATAGTGTACTGGCTACAGTCAGAAGTTTACTGGCTACAGTCAGAAGTGTACTGGTTACAGTCGGAAGTGTACCGCCGCATTTCCAAAGTGGACCGGCAAATTTCTGAGCTGTACCACTAACTGCCTGCAGCAGGGCCCATGATCTTTTCCCATTTTACAGCTGGGTAGTTTAGATTATTTACAAATGAGTCAAGTCTAGCGCATGGCTTTTGAGGTGTCCAACAAATGAGTCAAGTCTAGCGCATGGCTTTTGAGGTGTCCAACAAATGAGTCAAGTCTAGCGCATGGCTAGAGAGGTGTCCAACAAATGAGTCAAGTCCAGCGCATGGCTTGATAGGTGTCCAACTAATGAATCAAGTCTAGCGCATGGCTTGAGAGCTGTCCAACAAATGAGTCAAGTCTAGCGCATGGCTTGAGAGGTGTCCAACAAATGAGTCAAGTCTAGCGCATGGCTTGATTAGTGCGAGAGAGGCTCTTATACCATCCAAGGATGACGAGGGAGATTAGTCTTCAACCCCGCGTTACAAGAGAGATTATAGGTTCAACAAAGCGTTACGACGAACAACAATGTCCAACTAAAGAGAAATTAATGTTCAACCAGGTGTAACAAGATAGATTGATGTTCAACCAGGTGTAACGATAGAGATTAATGTTCAACCAGGTTTAACGAGTGTACATGTGCAAAAGAATATATAGATAGATAGATAGATAGATAGATAGATAGATAGATATATAGATAGATAGATAGATAGATATATAGTTAGATAGATAGATATAGATAGATAGATAGATAGATAGATAGATATATAGATAGATAGATAGATTAGATAGATAGACAGATAGATAGATAGATAGATAGATAGATAGATAGATAGATAGATAGATAGATAGATAGATAGATAGATAGATAGATAGATAGATATTCACGAGATAGGTGATAGAGAACAGACATCTTGGTTTCTGCTTCCAGGGAACCAAACTATTTAATCTTATGTGTGACACTCAATCTTGAAACCTGTTTAAGTGTGTTTGGTCTTACCTATCGATTTCTCTAAATTTATCGATCAGACTCGGGGAATTGCAAACATTTCTTAGCACAGCAGTGACACCTCACGCTATCGAACAGGTAAAATCCTTGATCAGCAGAGCAGCTCGCTCCCAGTGCGGTGTGGTAGCCCGTTATTGGTCGACGATTTGAGATTCCTTGAATAAGCGAAAAGGTTCAGAATTAGTAATCTTTTAGGTTAAAAACAGGCTTTTTGGGGGAAGTGGGGAGGGCAGCAGGTTATGGAAGGAGGGAATGATGGGGGTGGAGAGGCCGGGGCTGGCGAGGGGTGATTAAGTGGAAGGTGGAGGCCAAAGATCGACGCCATGACCGGGTACACCACACAGATCAAGTCCTCACGTTTTAGTCGATTTACCTGAATATTGGTTGTATTACAGCAGCCTGGAAGACGAAGCGGGAATACTGAGAATAATGAGAATGCTTAAATTGCATTACAGCCATAAGAATGCAAATCCACCTTCTTCAGCATATGATGAGACTCTCATCACGAGTAGTTTCGAATGACGTCAACATCAACAGTCAGTAACGCACTCCTGATGTAGCCAGTGACACCCTCCTGATGTAGCCAGTGACCCCCTTCTGACGTAGCCAGTGCCCCACTTCTGATGAAGCCAGTGATTCACTTCCGATGTAGCCTGTGATCCACTCTTGATGTAGCCAGTGACACACTCCTGCTGTAGCCAGTCATCCACTCTTGATAAAGCCAGGGACCCACTACTTATGTAGCCAGTGACTCACTCCCGATGTAGCCAGTTACCCACTCGAGATGTAGCCAGTGACTCGCTCCTGAAGTAGCACGTGACACACTCCCGATGTAGCCAGTGACTCACTCTTGAAGTAGCATGTTACCCACTCCCGATGTAGCCAGTGACTCACTCCTGATGTAGAATGTGACCCACTCCTGATGTAGCCAGTGGCTCACTCGTGATGTAGCCATCCACCCATTATTGATGTAGCCAGTGCCCACTCCCGATGTAGCCAGTAACCCACTCCAGATGTAGCCATTTTATCTGTACATTTCGAATCAAGGATTTGGAGACAGACACATTTACTCTTTGCTAGAATTGAATGGTTTCTCCGCACGGCCTGAAAGTGACATTAAGTGATCTCCCGTGTGTCTGCTAGCAATGACCCCCAGCAACCAGAGTTTACCAAAACTTTCAAGCGGTCCAACATGGCCGGCATGGAAGTGCTTGCAGTTTTACTTGTGGCCACTTTGGGTGAGTACTGCCTCAGAGTACAATTATCTCAGCCTGTTAGTCTCTGACTTGGTGCCGTGGTTAAGTACAAGTTCGTCAATTATTCTGACTAGTGGTGTCTACCAACTGGAAGCCAGTGGGGAGGCGATCAGCTCCCCATTCACCAGGAAATAAACGCTGTGTAATAGTCCATTGTTTGTTCCGTGTTGTGATGTCTCCATGGAGCCAGTTTCTCTCAGTGGTAGGTTTAACCTAATCGCTAAAAGTCGTCAAAGGTTGAACTGAGATCACAGAACGGCACGTTGACCGTGTTATCTGTCGTGTGTGTTAGCACTGTGGGCCACTGGCCTCATTCTACTTCTCTACTTTCTGTTGATTGAGTGATTGAAGGGTTATTGATTGAGTCATTGATAGTCTATTGATTGTTGACAGTGTATTGATTGAGCAATTGACAGTTTATTGATCGAGTGAAGGGTTATTGATTGAGCGATTGAAGGTTTTTTTATTGTGATTGAAAGGTTTTGATTGAGTGATTGAAGGGTTATTGATTGATTGAAGGGTTTTTATTGATTGATTGAAGAGTTTTTGATTGGGTTGTATATGCGTTATCGATTAAGTAACTTACTGATTATTCATTTCAACGATTGGTCAACGAGGTAAACGCTAACTGTTTATTGATTGATTGATTGACTAGTCATTGAGGTAGACGTTTACTGTTTATTGATTGATTTATTGATTTATTAGTTCTTGATGAAATAATTGACTGGTTGTTGATTTTTTTCAGTGATTGATTGGTTGGTTATTGAATGATTGTCTGGTTATTGGTTGCCCAAATGATTGTCTGATTATTGGTTGCCCAAATGATTGACTGGCTATTGGTTGCCCAAATGATTGTCTGGTTTTTGGTTGCCCAAATGATTGTCTGGTTATTGGTTGCCCAAATGATTGTCTGGTTATTGGTTGCCCAAATGATTGTCTGGTTATTGGTTGCCCAAATGATTGTCTGGTTATTGGTTGCCCAAACGATTGTCTGGTTATTGGTTACTCAAATGATTGACTGGTTATTGGTTTCCCAAATGATTGTCTAGTTATTGGTTGCCCAAATGATTGTCTGGTTATTGGTTGCTAAAATGATTGACTGGTTATTGGTTGCCCAAATTATTGTCTGGTTATTGGTTGCTCAAATGATTGACTGGTTATTGGTTGCCCAAATGATTGTCTGGTTATTGGTTGCCCAAATGATTGTCTGGTTATCGGTTGCTCAAATGATTGACTGGTTATTGGTTGCCCAAATGATTGTCTGGTTATTGGTTGCCCAAATGATTGTCTGGTTATTGGTTGCTCAAATGATTGACTAGTTATTGGTTGCCCAAATGATTATCTGGTTATTGGTTGCTCAAATGATTGACTGGTTATTGGTTGCCCAAACGATTGTCTGGTTATTGGTTGCCCAAATGATTGACTGGTTATTGGTTGCCCAAATGATTGTCTGTTTATTAATTCAGCATTTAGGTTCTTGGTAGCTTGCGGTAGTTGCTGGGTTATAAACTTCATAAAATAATTTAGTGGACTGGATTATTCTAGTGTGGAGTGAGATGTGTAGAGTGAGATGTATGTAGAGTGATATGTGTGTAGAGTGATATGTGTGTAGAGTGATATGTGTGTAGAGTGAGATGTGTAGAGTGAGATGTATGTAGAGTGAGACGTGTGTAGAGTGAGATGTGTAGAGTGAGATTTGTGTAGAGTGAGATGTGTAGAGTTAGATGTGTGTAGAGTGAGATGTGTAGAGTGAGATGTGTAGAGTGAGATTTGTGTAGAGTGAGATGTGTGTAAAGTGATATGTGTGTAAAGTGATATGTGTGTAGAGTGAGATGTGTAGAGTGAGATGTACGTGATCTTAGATATACTGACCACACAGTCTTCAGATAACATCATATGTCGCCAGTAGTAATAGGTCGCACACCATTGCGTCAGTAGTAACATATCACACACCATTGCGTCAGTAGTAACATATCACACACCATTTAGTCAGTAGTAACATATCACACGCCATTGAGTCAGTAGTAACAGATCACACACCATTGAGTCAGTAGTAACATATCACAAATCAAGTGTGTAAATCAATCATGTCAATAGATATTGTGATTGACGGTGATGCTATTATCGATTAGCTCAGTGTTCTTACGCTTCCTCTATCTGAAGCTGGTATGTTGAGACTATTACGCTTCCTCTATCTGACGCTGGTATGTTGAGACTATTACGCTTCCTCTATCTGACGCTGGTATGTTGAGACTATTACGCTTCCTCTATCTGACGCTGGTATGTTGAGACTATTACGCTTCCTCTATCTGACGCTGGTATGTTGAGACTATTACGCTTCCTTTCATTGGTTATATATGTATAAATACGGCATGGAGAGAAAAGGAAGCGGCAACAAAGGATTGACATAAAGCCAGAAAGAGAGCTGGTATTAATGTCGACGGGTTGAACGAAAAGGAGGAGGTAAAACACAAAGCTATTAATTCCTTTAAAGCGTTATCTGGTATGAGCTCATCACAGGGTAATGATAATACCCTCCAGAAGTTCTTGCACATGCATCGAAAGATGAATGGAAAGACTACAAGCCAGCTTATCTTCAACATTCAAGACACCACAGGAAGCCTCCTGAAGACAGATGAAGAGAAGGGTCTGAGTTTTCTCAGCCAATATGTTGCCCATACTGACGCAGTCGACAGAGAGACAGGAAACTAGGAAAGGCATCTTGGACGCAGCCATCAGGAGAGAGGCGTATGTAGATTGTATAACCAAGGCAGAGATCGTAAATAGCCTACGAACAAGCAAAAACACAGCCTCAGGTCCTGATGGAGCACAGTGTTGTCACATCAAGCAGTTGGATAAGACAGAGATAAGAAATATGGTGAAGGAGTTCCCACTCCAGACCTGGCTTTCTCCACGGGGGATATTCACCACAAAATAGACCGTCATGTGCTCGACCAATTGGCAGGTAGCGACTACAGGCCAATTACGCTAGATATTGATATGGAAATAGGCCACTAGGAAATAAAACCGCTGCCACGTTAGAACTTCAGACCAGCCGACTGGGACAGATTTGCAATGCTGACAGATGGGCGGTGGGAAACCATCAACACACGGAATAACAATATGAAACATATGGTGGGAAACCTAAGAAAAGCAAACAGCAAGCAGCCACCGAGACCATCCCAAGAGAGGCAAGGAACAACTACAAGCCATATTGAAATCAAGAACTGCAGAAAGCTGAGGATGAAGTCTCAAATGCTAGGAACATGGAAGAGAGAGAGAGAGAGAGAGAGAGAGAGAGAGAGAGAGAGAGAGAGAGAGAGCAATCTATGGAAGCAAATATCGCCCCCAATGCCATCACTGCGAAATACAAAAGAACACTTAACCAAATAACAAGAGACGGAAAAACAAAACAACAGAAATTCTAAATCTAGATAACAAAAGGGAACAAACTACGGAATTTAGTCAGAGCCATGAACGACGAAACACCATCAAATAAACAAATTACCATCAAACAGGGCGACAACATGCTTACCGGAAAAAAGCAGCAAACGCCTGTATAGAACATTATGCCAGAGCAAACCACGTTGATGTCCCTACAGACAGGCATACAGACATTAGTTAAGAACAAAAGAGCCACGACAACATCAAGATGGCACCAGAGGAGCACATGATGGCAAAACTAACAATGAATGAAATGGATGAGGCCATGAGAACTTTAAAGAAAAAGAAATCGCCCGGAAAAGATGGGGTAACAAACGAAATGCTGATGTGGTTGGGCCAAACAGCAAAGTGGAAGTTACTATCAGTCCTGAACCAAAGCTGGAAAAGGGGAATTGTACCGCAGGCATGGAAAAATGCTGTACTTATACCAGTACCAAAGAAAGAAAAAGATAGACCAGATCCAAATGGATACAGGCCTATCAGTCTACTGAGCTGTGTACGAAAACTGATGGAGCGTATGATAAACACTAGACTGAAGCAAAACACATATTAATTCCACAGCAAGCAGGTTTTAGACAGCACAGATCCACTGAGGATCAGGTCACTCTCATAGCACAGGAAATAGAGGATGCTTACCAGGAGAAAAAGCATAAAGTAGCGGTCTGGGTGGATTTAGAGAAGGCATTTGACAAGGTGTGGAATGAGGCACTTAAAGTCAAGCTACGTAGAAGTGAAGTATGTGGGAAAATGTACAGATGGATCAGCCACTACCTCGAAAACAGAACAGCCAGAGTTCAAGTACAAGGGAAGATGAGCAAAAAGGTGACACTGGAGCAAGGAGTACCCCAAGGGGGAATACGGTCACCCACACTTTTTCTGGTGTATATAATCAATATCATAGATAATATACCAAGAAGAGTCCACAGCTCCATGTTTGCAGACGATCTGGCTATGTGGACCTCTGAAAAAAATCTCACCGTAGCAAACAATCGGATGCAGCAGGCCCTAACATCGTTGGAGGAGTGGCCGAAATGCTTGGAATGCATTGCCAGGGGAGGTAGTGGAGGCAGGGGCAGTTAATGCATTTAAGAATAAACTGGATGCGCATAGCTTTTAGAGCAAGGTGATGTAAATGTAACTGGTTGTATACAGACTCTGCAGGGTCTTCTAAACCAGTATAAAGACGTTAAGTTAAGTTAAGGCCCTGACATCGTTGGAGGAGTGGGCGAACACATGGCTGGTCAAAATAAATGAAGAAAAACAACATGTACGATATTCTCGCTTTCAAACAAACCCCAAAACACCAAAATAAGCCTTAACGGCAAATACCTTCAGCCAAACGACAACCCAAACTACTTGGGAGTCACATTTGATCGGCGCATGACATGGAAAAGTCAGATCGAGAGAAACCGAATGAGAGCCAGACAAAGAATGGCAAACATGAGGAAACTTGCTGGCTCAAGCTGGGAAGCAGACGAAAGAATGCTCAAGAAACTGTACACTCGAAGAGTGAGACCAGTTTTCGAGTATGGCATTGCGGCATGGACAACAGCAGCAAAGGCGAACTTCGATAAAGTTAGCAAACTCCAAAACCAAGCCATGAGAGTTATAACAGGACGCATGAAGTCAACGCCAATTGTAGAACTTGAAAAGATTACAAAACTGCAATCCATGACCGATAGAAGAGACTGCAGAGCCCAGCTGCAAGCAGAGCAACTCAGAAGACTGACTGACCACCCAATGCACCAGAGACTAAATAGATTTGGAAAAGGGAAACTAAAGCGGAGAAACTTTGCAGAAATAGCAAAAGCAAAGATGAGCGAAGACCCTATGAACACCGTAACGACACCAACGCCCATCCCTACTGTACGCAACAAACCCACATGGAAGCAGCATATCATTCCGGGGGTGGCAGAAAATATACCAGGTATTGGAAACAAACATGGCCAAATGGGAAACAGAACATGCTAGCTATACAAAAAATGAGGCCTACTGCCAGCTGAACAGAAGAGAGCAGGTCGTGGTCTTCAGACTCCGCACAGGCCACAACAGACTGAGGTACCATCTATTCAATAAATTGAAGACAGGTGGCACTGACGAATGCACCTGTGACACAGGGAAAATGACCACTGAACATCTGCTGCAAAATTGCCCGACATACGAGGACCAGAGAAAGCACATGTGGCCATCACCAGTGGCAACACTAGACAAGCTCTATGGCAGTGTCGACAGCCTCATGATGACAGCTGCTTTCTTCGAACAAATTCAAGTTGACGTCTGACAGCGTACGAAGAAGAAGAAGAAGGAGTTCAACCACACTATAGACAAGTCATCTAAGCCTGAGGACTGGCTTCATAGCTATCTGGGCCTGAGGACTGGCTTCATAGCTATCTGGGCCTGAGGACTGGCCTCATAGCTATCTGTGCCTGAGGACTGGCCTCATAGCTATCTGTTCCTGAGGACTGACCTCATAGCTATTTGTGCCTGAGGACTGGCCTCATAGCTATCTGGGCCTGAGGACTGGCTTCATAGCTATTTGTGCCTGAGGACTGGCCTCATAGCTATCTGTGCCTGAGGACTGGCCTCATAGCTATTTGTGCCTGAGGACTGGCCTCTTAGCTATTTGTGCCTGAGGACTGGCCTCATAGATATATGTGCCCTCTGCCTAAGGACTTCACGCTTCTCAGCAGCTATCAAATAATCACCATACAAAATGTATATGGAAAATTGCTCGAGAAGATAGTGGCCAGGAAAATAATGGCCTACATTGAATGGGAGCAGATCCTACCGGATACGCTGGGCAGCTATAGAACAATGTGGTAATGTTAGAACTTTCACGTATGATTTGTATGAGGGTGTTCAGTCAAAATAAGAAACAGTCCCGGTGGCACTCGACCCAGGAGACACATACAACCGTGTTGATTTGGGGGCTTTAATTTCCTGTCTGCAGCAGTGTGGTTTAAGCCTGTGGCTGGTTAGTTGGATATCAGCTGGCCTGATGGAAAGAACAGTTGCGCTACACGTGGGATCGTGGACATCAGAACCAAAGATGTAAGAGAGGGTTAGGAGCACTCAAGACCATGGCTGCTGCCGACTTGGAACAACGCCTTCTGTTCATCCTATTTCGTCAGGTCGTGTTGTCTGTCATCGATTACGGACTAGGTATTCTCACACTATCAAGAACACAGTGTGTAAGGTTGGACCGCATCCACAATGAAGGAATGCGACTGGTTCTGGGCTGCACTAGAGATACCCCGATTGTGATGATGCGGTACATGTTGTGATTGTTATCGGTGACATTCAGACATTAACTGGCACAAGTCAAAGCATATCTGCGTGTCACCACAGACACGTGGCACCCTCTGTACAGTAGTATCTCAGACATCAAGGGATCAAGAATCAAGTGAGGAGAGTCATGGATGGCACAAGCAGAGACAACAATCAGACACGTCACTCCAGCTGAGACGATAGCCAAGGGGGAAGAATGGGTCCACACTGGTGGTAGAATGATAGAGTACCAGAGAGTCTTCATAACCTTAGGCAAGGAATGCAGAGAACGGAGCAATCAGAGAGCAGAGCACGAGGTAAATCAGCTGATAACAGAACACACAGGAGAGTGACGCCGTCATATACACAGACGGATCAGTCGTGCGCAGTGGGACATCAGGCTGGGGTTTCTCGGCTAGAGTGAGAGGAGAGGTCGTTGCTGAGCGCAGTAGGGCATACATGTCAAGAACCTCCAGTTGGAGAATGGAGACGGAAGCAGTGACCTCAGTACTGAAATGGATATCTGCGACTTCTATAACAAAGACATTCATCGTGACAGACGATCAAGCCGTACTTCAGAAGGGATGGCTTAGGTAGGAGTGGGTAGCTGCTGTTGAGGCCTCAAACCTCCAGGAATTGAACTGGATCTACTGTCCTTCTCATGCCGGGGTTCAGGGCAATGAAAGAGCTGACATCATGGCTTCACAAGCTCCAATCATGGGCACATTAGTCATGGATAGAAGTGACATTTTGAAATCAACTAATGACCGCCTGCTGGGTGAGGACACCGCAATAGATGATGCAGCAATTCACAGACTGTAAAGTTTCGACATTAAACGAGGTTCGAGCGGAGTATGGCGCATGAGAGTGTACAACCAGCGAGCTACAGGAACCATCAGCATTCATACCCTACACCATTTGATGTGAGACACTGATCACCTATGGGTATCCCCGGACTGCAGAGATATCGATTCTTAGAAACAGAAACAAATATATACATCTCCCCAACTTGTTTTCCTAATGGCAACTAACCTCTCCCCAAACTTGTGTTCAGACTCCAAAACTAACCTCTCCCCAAACTTGTGTCCTGACTCCACAACTAACCTCTCCCCAAACTTGTGTTCAGACTCCACAACTAACCTCTCCAAACACTTGTGTCCTGACTCCACAACTAACCTCTCCCCAAACTTGTGTTCAGACTCCACAACTAACCTTTCCCCAAACTTGTGTCCTGACTCCACAACTAACCTTTCCCCAAACTTGTGTCCTGACACCACAACTAACCTTTCCCCAAACTTGTGTCCTGACTCCACAACTAACCTCTCCCCAAACTTGTGTTCAGACTCCACAACTAACCTTTCCCCAAACTTGTGTCCTGACTCCACAACTAATCTTTCCCCAAACTTGTGTCCTGACACCACAACTAACCTTTCCCCAAACTTGTGTCCTTACTCCACAACTAACCTTTCCCCAAACTTGTGTCCTGACTCCACAACTAACCTTTCCCCAAACGTGTGTCCTGACTCCACAACTAACCTCTCCCCAAACTTGTGTCCTGACTCCACAACTAACCTCTCCCCAAACTTGTGTCCTGACTCCACAACTAACCTCTCCCCAAACTTGTGTTCAGACTCCACAACTAACCTTTCCCCAAACTTGTGTCCTTACAGTGACTACCCGACTAATGTCCTCTCCCAACATTGATTCTTCTCCCCCAGAACCTTTATTTGCAGAATTCTGTAAAGCCTATGCCTACCCGGTATGGGGTTCTGGCGTCCGTAAATTCCACTGCTCCTTCGGCTGTTGCGGGCCAGCGTTTGATGAATACTGCTGTTCTGGCAAGTAAGTACATTGCACTTGTCAGCATATACCTGGCCAGTGGCCCGTCATCAAATAATTTTCTTGAACTGGCAAAATGGGGGTTCATTTCGATCATCCAAGAACACACACCACCAGCAACACATCTCCAACAGCCACACAACATCACCACCATCCACACAACATCACCACCATCCAAACAACATCACCACCATCCACACAACATAACCACCATCCAAACAACATCACCACCATCCACACAACATCACCACCATCCACACAACATCACCACCATCCACACAACATCACCACCATCCACACAACATCACCATCATCCACACAACATCACCACCATCCACACAACATCACCACCATCCACACAACATCACCACCATCCACACAACATCACCACCATCCAAACAACATCACCACCATCCACACAACATCACCACCATCCACACAACATCACCACCATCCACACAACATCACCACCATCCAAACAACATCACCACCATCCACACAACATCACCACCATCCAAACAACATCACCATCCACACAACATCACCACCATCCACACAACATCACCATCCACACAACATCACCACCATCCAAACAACATCACCACCATCCACACAACATCACCACCATCCAAACAACATCACCACCATCCACACAACATCACCACCATCCACACAACATCACCATCCAAACAACATCACCACCATCCACACAATAACATCACCATCCACACAACATCATCATCCACACATCACCACCATCCACACAACAACATCACCATCCAAACAACATCACCATCCACACAACATCACCATCCACACATCACCACCATCCACACAACAACATCACCATCCACAAAACATCATTATATCCAAGCTCTCTCACTATCACCGTGTCTCTGACACTCTGTCCATCTTTTTCTCTCTTTCCTTTTCTCCCCCCATCTCACTTGCACACCCCCCCCCCCCCACTATCTATGTCGCTTCTATTCTCCCTCTCTCAGCCTCTCTGTTCATCTCCGCCTATCTCCGCGTCTTTCTCCCTCCTTCTGGCAGCCTTTCTCCCTCTGTGTCTGTCTCTCTCCCTCTCTCTCCCTCTCCCCCCTCCCTCTCCCTCTCTCTCCCTACCTCTACCCATCTCTCCCTCCCTCTCCCCTCTCCCTCTCCATCTCCTCCTCTCTCCCCCTCTCTCTCCCTCTCTCTCCCTCTCTCTCTCACTTTCTCTCACGCTCTCATTCCCCTTGAGGTTGTCACTCCCTCCCTCTGTATGTTCCTTTTTTCTCTCATTCTGTCTCCATCTTTCGCTTCTCTCCCTTCATCCCCGCTCCCTCCCTCCCTCCCTCTCCTCCGACACGATTTCTCTCTCTCCCTATACCGCCCACCTTTGCTCTCTTCCTCTTTCACCGCTTCTCTTTCATTCTCCCCCTCTACTTTCTTTCCTTTCTGTCTTCCCCCTCTCTGCCTCTTTCTCTGATCCTTTCACTCTCACTTTCTCCGATTCACTTCTCTATCTCTAACTCCTCCTCGCCCTCTATCCCTCATTGTCTATCTTTCTCCATCTCTCTCTCTCGCTCTTACCTCTCGCTTCCTTTCTCTGTTTCCCCCATTCATCTTTTACCACTCGCTTGTCCTCTGTATCCCTCCCTATCCATCTCTCTTTCACTCTCTCGCAGTGCTGGCATGATAGCTGGAATAGTTTTTGGCGCGATTTGCATCATCGCCATGGCGTCTACTGCCGTCTGCTGTTGTATCAAACATGCCGGTCACCGAGGACGCGTGATCCACCCAGCCGGGACCTACTTGAGCAGCGGCCACACCACCCACGCCAACATATTTGTGGTGTCTCCAGGTCAGTCAATAAGTGCGTGCTAGGACATTCAGTGGTGGTCAGGACCATACGACAGGACCTGGGTCTAGTGATGAGGTTCATGGGGAGGTAGAGGGTGTCGTGGTGATGGAGAGGTAGATGGTGTCAAAGTGATGGGGAGGTAGATGGTGTCATGGTGATGGAGAGGGGGGTAGATGGTATCATGGTGATGAAGAGGCAGATGCTGTCATGGTGATGGCGAGGTAGATGGTGTCATGATGATGGGGAGGGTCATGGTGATGGGGAGGGAGCAGATGTGTCATGGTGATGGGAAGGGGGGTAGATGGTGTCATAATGATGGGGGGGGGTAGATGGTGTCATGGTGATGAGGAGGGAGGTAGATAGTGTCATGATGATGGAGAGGTACATGGTGTTATGGTAATTGGGGGGGGGGGTAGATGGCGTCATGGTGATGGAGAGGTAGATGGAGTCATGGTGATGGGGAGGTAGATGGCGTCATGGTGATGGAGAGGTAGATGATGTCATGGTGATGTAAAGGTAGATGGTGTCATGGTGATGTGGAGGTAGATGGTGTCATGGTGATGGGGAGGTAGATGGTATCATGGTGATGTGGAGGTAGTTGGTGTCATTGTGATGGGGAAGTCGATGGTGTCATGGTGATGTGGAGGTAGATGGTGTCATGGTGATGGAGAGGTAGATGGTGTCATGGTGATGGAGAGGTAGAGCGTACCATGGTGATGGAGAGGTATAGGGTGTCATGTTGATGGAGAGGTAGAGGGTGTCATGGTGATGCAGAGGTAGAGGGTGTCAGGATGATGGAGAGGTAGAGGGTGTCATGGTGATGGAGAGGTAGAGGGTGTCATGGTGATGGAGAGGTAGAGGTGTCATGGTGATGGAGAGGTAGAGGGTGTCATGGTGATGGAGAGGTAGAGGGTGTCATGGTGATGGAGAGGTAGAGGGTGTCATGGTGATGGAGACGAAGAGGGTGTCATGGTGATGGAGAGGTAGAGGATGTCATGGTGATGGGGAGGTAGATGGTATCATGGTGATGGAGAGGTAGAGGGTGTCATGGTGATGGGGAGGTAGATGGTGTCATGGTGATGGAGAGGTAGATGGTGTCATGGTGATGGGGAGGGGAGGTAGATGGTGTCATGGTGATGGAGAGGTAGATGGTGTCATGGTGATGGGGAGATAGATGGTGTCATGGTAATGGGGAGGTAGATGGTGTCATGGTGATGGGGAGGGGGGTAGATGGTGTCATGGTGATGGGGAGGTAGATGGTATCATGGTGATGGGGAGAGGGTAGATGGTGTCATGGTGATGGAGAGGTAGATGGTGTCATGGTGATGGGGAGGGGAGGTAGATGGTGTCATGGTGATGGAGAGGTAGATGGTGTCATGGTGATGGGGAGATAGATGGTGTCATGGTAATGGGGAGGTAGATGGTGTCATGGTGATGGGGAGGGGGGTAGATGGTGTCATGGTGATGGGGAGGTAGATGGTATCATGGTGATGGGGAGAGGGTAGATGGTGTCATGGTGATAGGGAGGTACATGGTGTCATGGTGATCGGGAGGGGGTGGATGGTGTCATGATGATAGGGAGGTAGATGGTGTCATTGTGATGGGGAGGTAGTTGGTATCATGGTAATGGGGAGGTAGATGGTGTCATGGTGATGTAGAAGTAGAGGGTGTCATCGTGATGGAGAGGTAGAGGGTGTCATGGTGATGGAGAGGTAGAGGGTGTCATGGTGATGGAGAGGTAGAGGGTGTCATGGTGATGGAGAGGTAGAGGGTGTCATGGTGATGGAGAGGTAGAGGGTGTCATGGTAATGGAGAGGTAGATGGTGTCATGGTGATGGGGAGGGGAGGTAGATGGTGTCATGGTGATGGAGAGGTAGATGGTGTCATGGTGATGGAGAGGTAGATGGTGTCATGGTGATGGGGAGGGGAGGTAAATGGTGTCATGGTGATGGGGAGGTAGATGGTGTCATAGTGATGGGGAGGTAGATGGTATCATGGTGATGGGGAGGTAGATGGTATCATGGTGATGGGGAGGTAGATGGTGTCATGGTGATGCGGAGGTAGATGGTGTCATGGTGATGGAAAGGGGGGTAGCTGGTGTCATGGTTATGGGGAAAGGGGATAGAAGGTATCATGGTGATGGGGAGGGGGTAGATGGTGTCATGGGGATGGGGAGGGAGGTAGATGGTGTCATGAGGATGGGGAGGGGGTAGATGGTGTCATGGTGATGGGGAGGGGGTTATGTGGTATCATGGTGATGGGGAGGGAGTAGATGGTGCCGTGATGATGGGGAGGAAAATGGTGTCATGGTGATGAGGAGGTAGACGGTGTCATGGTGATGTGGAGGGGTGTAGATGGTGTCGTGATGATGTGGAGGTAGATGGTGTCATGGTGATGTGGAGGTAGATGGTGTCATTGTGATGTGGAGGTAGATGGTGTCATGATGATGGGGAGGTAGATGGTGTCATGGTGATGTGGAGGTAGATGGTGTCATGGTGATGTGGAGGGTGGTAGATTGTGTCATGATGATGTGGAGGTAGATGGTGTCATGGTGATGTGGAAGTAGATGGTTTCATGGTGATGGGGAGGTAGATGGTGTCATGGTGATGTGGAGGTAGATGGTGTCATGGTGATGTGGAGGTAGATGGTGTCATGGTGATGGGGAGGTAGATGGTATCATAGTGATGTGGAGGTAGATGGTGTCATGGTGATGTGGAGGTAGTTGGTGTCATTGTGATGGGGAGGTAGATGGTGTCATGGTGATGGGGAGGTAGATGGTGTCATGGTGATGGAGAGGTAGAGGGTGTCATGGTGATGGAGAGGTAGAGGGGTCATGGTGATGAAGAGGTAGAGCATGTCATGGTGATTGAGAGGTATAGGGTGTCATGTTGATGGAGAGGTAGAGGGTGTCATGGTGATGTAGAGGTAGAAGGTGTCATGGTGATGGAGAGGTAGAGGGTGTCATGGTGATGGAGAGGTAGAGGGTGTCATTTTGATGGACAGGTGGAGGGTGTCATGGTGATGTAGAGGTAAAAGGTGTCATGGTGATGGAGAGGTAGAGGGTGTCATGGTAATGGAGAGGTAGAGGGTTTCATGGTGATGGAGAGGTAGAGGGTGTCATTGTGATGGAGAGGTAGAGGGTGTCATGGTGATGGAGAGGTAGAGGGTGTCATTGTGATGTGGAGGTAGATGGTGTCATGGTGATGTTGAGGTAGATGGTTTCATGGTGATGTGGATTGGGGTAGATGGTGTCATGATGATGTGGAGGTAGATGGTGTCATGGTGATGTGGAGGTAGATGGTGTCATGGTGATGTGGAGGTAGATGGTGTCATGGTGATGGGGAGGTAGATGGTGTCATTCCGATGTTGAGGTAGATGGTGTCATGGTAATGGGGACTAGATGGTGTCATGGTGATGTGGAGGTAGATGGTGTCATGGTGATGTGGTGGTAGATGGTGTCATGGTGATGGGGAGGTAGATGGTATCATGGTGATGTGGAGGTAGATGGTGTCATGGTGATGTTTAGGTAGTTGGTGTCATTGTGATGGGGAGGTAGATTGTGTCATGGTGATGTGGAGGTAGTTGGTGTCATTGTGATGGGGAGGTAGATTGTGTCATGGTGATGGGGAGGTAGATGGTGTCATGGTGATGGAGAGGTAGAGGGTGTCAAGGTGATGGAGAGGTAGAGGGTGTCATGGTAATGGAGAGGTAGAGGGTTTCATGGTGATGGAGAGGTAGAGGGTGTCATGGTGATGGAGAGGTAGAGGGTGTCAAGGTGATGGAGAGGTAGAGGGTGTCATGATGATGGAGAGGTAGAGGGTGTCATGGTGATGGAGGGGTAGAGGGTGTCATGGTGATGGAGAGGTAGAGGTGTCATGGTGATGGAGAGGTAGAGGGTGTAATGGTGATGGAGAGGTGGAGGGTGTCATGGTGATGGAGAGGAAGAGGGTGTCATGGTGATGGAGAGGTAGAGGGTGTCATGGTGATGGGGAGGTAGATGGTATCATGGTGATGGAGAGGTAGAGGGTGTCATGGTGATGGGGAGGTAGATGGTGTCAAGGTGATGGAGAGGTAGATGGTGTCCTGGTGATGGGGAGGGGAGGTAGATGGTGTCATGGTGATGGAGAGGTAGATGGTGTCATGGTGATGGGGAGATAGATGGTGTCATGGTAATGGGGAGGTAGATGGTGTCATGGTGATTGGGAGGGGGTGGATGATGTCATGATGATAGGGAGATAGATGGTGTCATTTTAATGGGGAGGTAGTTGGTATCATGGTTATGGGGAGGTAGATGGTGTCATGGTGATGTAGAAGTAGAGGGTGTCATGGTGATGGAGAGGTAGAGGGTGTCATGGTGATGGAGAGGTAGAGGGTGTCATGGTGATGGAGAGGTAGAGGGTGTCATGGTTATGGAGAGGTAGAGGGTGTCATGGTGATGGAGAGGTAGATGGTGTATTGGGGATGGAGAGGTAGAGGGTGTCATGGTGATGGAGAAGTAGATGGTGTCATGGTGATGGGGAGGGGAGGTAGATTGTGTCATGGTGATGGAGAGGTAGATGGTGTCATGGTGATGGAGAGGTAGATGGTGTCATGGTGATGGGGAGGGGAGGTAAATGGTGTCATGGTGATGGGGAGGTAGATGGTGTCATGGTGATGCGGAGGTAGATGGATTCATGGTGATGGAGAGGGGGGTAGCTGGTGTCATGGTGATGGGGAGGGGGGATAGAAGGTGTCATGGTGATGGGGAGGGGGTAGATGGTGTCATGGGGATGGGGAGGGAGGTAGATGGTGTCATGATGATGGGGAGGGGGTAGATGGTGTCATGGTGATGGGGAGGGGGGTATGTGGAATCATGGTGATGGGGAGGGAGTAGATGGTGCCGCGATGATGGGGAGGAAGATGGTGTCATGGTGATGAGGAGGTAGATGGTGTCATGGTGATGTGGAGGGGTGTAGATGGTGTCGTGATGATGTGGAATTAGATGGTGTCAAGGTGATGTGGAGGTAGATGGTGTCATTGTGATGTGGAGGTAGATGGTGTCATGATGATGGGGAGGTAGATGGTGTCATGGTGATGTGGAGGTAAATGGTGTCATGGTGATGTGGAGGGTGGTAGATTGTGTCATGGTGATTTTGAGGTAGATGGTTTCATGGTGATGTGGAGGTAGATGGTGTCATTGTGATGGGGAGGTAGATGGTGTCATGGTGATGTGGAGGTAGATGGTGTCATGGTGATGGGGAGGTAGATGGTGTCATGGTGATGTGGAGGTAGATGGTGTCATGGTGATGTGGAGGTAGATGGTGTCATGGTGATGGGGAGGTAGATGGTATCATGGTGATGTGGAGGTAGATGGTGTCATGGTGATGTGGAGGTAGATGGTGTCATTGTAATGTGGAGGTAGATGGTGTAATGGTGATGGGGAGGTAGATGTTGTCATTGTAATGTGGAGGTAGATGGTGTCATGGTGGTGGGGAGGTAGATGGTGTCATGGTGTTGTGGAGGTAGATGGTGTCATGGTGATATGGAGGTAGATGGTGTCATGGTGATGTGGAGGTAGATGGTGTCATTGTGATGGGGAGGTAGATGGTGTCATGGTGATGTGGAGGTAGATGGTGTCATGGTGATGGGGAGGTAGATGGTGTCATGGTGATGTGGAGGTAGATGGTGTCATGGTGATGTGGAGGTAGATGGTGTCATGGTGATGGGGAGGTAGATGGTATCATGGTGATGTGGAGGTAGATGGTGTCATGGTGATGTGGAGGTAGATTGTGTCATGGTGATGTGGAGGTAGATGGTGTCATGGTGATATCTGAGGGGTAGATGGTGTCATGATGATGTGGATGTAGATGGTGTCATGGTGATGTGGAGGTAGATGGTGTCATTGTAATTTGGAGGTAGATGGTGTCATGGTGATGGGGAGGTAGATGGTGTCATGGTGTTGTGGAGGTAGATGGTGTCATGGTGATGGGGAGGTAGATGGTGCCATGGTGATGTGGAGGTAGATGGTGTCACGGTGATGGAGAGGTAGATGGTGTCATTGTGATGGAGAGGTAGATGTTGTCATGGTAATGGGGAGGTAGATGGTGTCATTGTCATTCGGAGGTAGATGGTGTCATGGTTATGGCTGGGATATCATAAAGATATCAGTGTGGCCGCTAGTGCTGGTGATGGTACTGTGGTGCTGGTGATGGTACTGTGGTGCTGGTGATGGTACTGTGGTGCTGGTGATGGTACTGTGGTGGTGGTGTTGGTATTGTGGTGGTGGTGATGGTACTGTAATGCTGGTGATGGTACTGTGGTGCTGGTGATGGTACTGGTGTTGGTACTGTGGTGGTGGTGTTGGTACTGTGGTGGTGGTGATGGTACTGTGGTGGTGGTGATGGTACTGTGGTGGTGGTGATGGTACTGTGGTGGTGGTGATGGTACTGTGGTGCTGGTGATGGTACTGGTGTTGGTACTGTGGTGGTTGTGATGGTACTGTGGTGGTGGTGATGGTACTGTGGTATTGATGAAAGCTTAAATGATACTGATGAGATGAGGATGTCAGTTTTAAGATGGGGAAGTCATAGTTCTGATGATGATGATCTTGTGGTGGTTAGGCTGGCGCTTCACCAAATCCAGGAGAAGTGCAGAGAACAAGACCAGCCGTTCTTTATGATGTTTCTAGACCTCACCAAGGCCTTCGACCTGGTTGGTAGGAAGGGTCTATTCCAACTCCTCGAGAAGATCGCCCCCCCCCCCCAAACTGCATAGCAAGATCATGTCTCTTCACACTAATATGAAGGGCTCAGTTCTATACGACGGATCATCTTCAAACTCTTTTCCCATCGAGAGTGGTGTGAAGCAGGGATGTGTGCTCACGCCGACCCGCTGTGTGATCTTCTCCATGCTCCTATCCAGACGGTGTTTATCTGCACACTAGGTCAGATGGGTGACTGCGTGCGAGGACCAAGGTGAGGACAGTGCTCATTGGGGAGATCCTATTTGCGGATGGCGCAGTTCTAGTGACCAATAGTGAGGAGGCCTTGCAGAAAGTGGAAGGCATTTGCCGAGGGGTGCAAGCAGTTTGGTCTCACCATAAGTCTGGGACAGACAAAGGTCTGCGCACAGGGCATTACCACTACGTCCTCCATAGATATTGATGGCGTCACTCTAGAGGTCGTCAACCGTTTCACTTATCTGGGGTCTGCCCATCAGCAACACTCTCTCGCACGAGAAGGAGATAGACAGTAGGCTTGGTAGGGCGAGTACCGTCATGGCCCGCCTGACGAAGAGAGTCTGGGAGAACACTGCGCTGTCTCATTACACCAAGGTCCGGGTCTGTCAGACCTGCGTTCTTGGCAGTCTCGTGTATGGAAGTGAGACTTGGAGCACTTACACTAAACAGGAACGGTGGCTAAACATCTTTCCCATGAGGTGTCTACGGCGTATATTGGGGATCGGGTGGCAAGAGAGAGTGTCCCATAATGCGGTCTTACAGAGAGCAAACACTCACAGCATGTACTCGATGTTGAGCAAGCAAAATCTTCGATGGTTGAGACATGTTTATCGCATGGAAGAAGAGATGCTGCCAAAGGATATCATTTATGGACAGCTAGCCATTGGAGTTAGAAGAATCGGCCGTCCCACACTGCGATTCAGGGACGTTTGAAGGAGGGATATGAAGTCATGAGACAACCCATCCGAGGGCTGGGAACAAATTGCTTAGGATCGAGCTATCTGGCGACAATCAGTTGGAGGGGGTATAGTGGCTGCTGATGCTCGTAGAGGTCTTCTGACTGCAGAGAAAAGAGAAAGACTGAAGGGATCAAGGAACAGCCAGGCAAGCCAGCCTCCTCAGTTTGGTTGTACGATCTGTGGCAGGGACTAACACTCGCAGATCGACCTTCACAGCCATAGCAGACAGTGTCGAAATACAGAAGACAAAGAGCTGGACAAAACTTACAGGTCGCCACGCGCATGGTCTACAGGGGATAGAGCTAGACAAAACTCACAGGTCGCCACGCGCATGGTCTACAGGGGACAAAGAGCTGGACAAAACTCACAGGTCGCCACGCGCATGGTCTACAGGGGACAAAGAGCTGGACAAAACTTACAGGTCGCCACGCGCATGGTCTACAGGGGACAAAGAGCTGGACAAAACTTACAGGTCGCCACACGCATGGTCTACAGGGGACAAAGAGCTGGACAAAACTTACAGGTCGCCACGCGCATGGTCTACAACAGATAAAGAGCTGGACAAAACTTACAGGTCGCCACGCGCATGGTCTACAGGGGACAGAGCTGGACAAAACTCACAGGTCGCCACGCGCATGGTCTCTAAGGGACAAAGAGCTGAACAAAACTTACAGGTCGCCACGCGCATGGTCTATAGGGGACAGAGCTGGACAAAACTCACAGGTCGCCACGCGCATGGTCTACAGGGGACAAAGAGCTGGACAAAACTAACAGGTCGCCACGCGCATGGTCTACAGGGGACAGAGCTGGACAGAACTCACAGGTCGCAACGCGCATGGTCTACAGGAGACAAAGAGCTGGACAAAACTTACAGGTCGCCACGCGCATGGTCTACAGGGGACAGACCTGGACAAAACTCACAGGTCGCCACGCGCATGGTCTACAGGGGACAAAGAGCTGGACAAAACTTACAGGTCGCCACGCGCATGGTCTACAGGGGACACAGCTGGACAAAACTAACAGGTCGCCACGCACATGGTCTACAGGGGACAGAGCTGGACAAAACACACAGGTCGCCACGCGCATGGTCTACAGGGGACAGAGCTGGACAAAACTCACAGGTCGCCACGTGCATGGTCTACAGGGGACAAAGAGCTGGACAAAACTTACAGGTCGCCACACGCATGGTCTACAGGGGACAAAGAGCTGGACAAAACTTACAGGTCGCCACGCGCATGGTCTACAACAGATAAAGAGCTGGACAAAACTTACAGGTCGCCACGCGCATGGTCTACAGGGGACAGAGCTGGACAAAACTTACAGGTCGCCACGCGCATGGTCTACAGGAGACAAAAGAGCTGGACAAAACTAACAGGTCACCACGCGCATGGTCTACAGGGGACAGAGCTGGACAAAACTCACAGGTCGTCACGCGCATGGTCTACAGGGGACAGAGCTGGACAAAACTAACAGGTCGCCACGCGCATGGTTTACAGGGGACAGAGCTGGATAAAACTTACAGGTCGCCACGCGCATGATCTACAGGGGACAGAGCTGGACAAAACTCACCTGTCGCCTCGCCCATGGTCTACAGGGGACAGAGCTGGACAAAACTCACCTGTCGCCACGCCCATGGTCTACAGGAGACAGAGCTGGACAAAACTCACCTGTCGCCACGCCCATGGTCTACAGGGGACAGAGCTGGACAAAACTCACAGGTCGCCACGCGCATGGTCGACTGGGGACAGAGCTGGACAAAACTCACAGGTCGCCACGGCGCATGGTCTACAAGAGACAGAGCTGGACAAAACTCACAGGTCACCACGCGCATGGTCTACAGGGACTGAGACGCCTATGATGATGGTGATGGTGTGGGGGAGGTAATGATGTGGGGGAGGTGATGATGTGGGGGAGACAATGGTGTGGGGGAGGTGTTCGTGTGGGGGAGGTGATGGTGTGGGGGAGTTATGGTGTGGGGGAGGTAATGGTGTGAGGGAGGTGATAGTGTGGTGGAGGTGATTTTGTGGGGGAGGTGATGGTGTGGGGGAGGTAATGGTGTGGGGGAGAGGTGATTGTGTGAGGGAGGTGATGGTGTGGGGGAGATGATGGTGTGTGGGAGGTGATGGTGTGGGGTAGGTGATGGTGTTGTAGGAGGTGATGGTGTGTGGGAGGTGATGGTGTGGGGAAGGTGATAGTGTTGTAGGAGGTGATGGTGTGGGGGAGTGATGACGACAATGTTTGTGATGGCGAATTCTCTCGCCCCTCTCTTGTTGCGACCATCAATAATCCTTGTCGTTCCTGTCTTCCTTAGGTACATCTGCACCACCCCACTACTCGTCAGACTACCTGCCACAGCACAGCAATGTCCACACACCCTACCCGTACCGAGACGGACCAGGAGCCCCTCTGCCCCCCGCATACAGCCAGACTGGGGCTCCATTACCTCCCGCATACAGTCAGACAGCGGCTCCTCCTATACCTCCCGCGTACAGTCAGACAAGCGACATCTTACCTCCTCCTTACAGTCGGTCAGGGACCCGGCCTCACACCACCTCCACCCCTGACAACCCTTTCAAACTACAAGCACATACCGCAACCCCATCTTAGTAAACAACCCCAACGTCTGCTAATGCGTCTATGCCCTCATCAGCATTACACTCCATGACGATATTGCACTTCCAGACGTCACTACACTCCATGACGTCACTACACTACATGACGTCACTACACTCCCAGACGTTACTACACTCTATGACGTCACCACACTCCCAGACGTCACAACACTCCATGACGTCACTACACTCCATGACGTCACTACACTACATGACGTCACTACACTTCCAGACGTCACTGCACTCCATGACGTCACTACACTCCATGACGTCACTACACTCCCAGACGTCACTACACTCCATGACGTCACTACACTCCCAGACGTCACTACACTCCATGACGTCACTACACTCCCAGACGCCACTACACTCCATGACGTCACTGCACTCCCAGACGTCACTAAACTCCCAGACGTCACTACACTCCATGACGTCACTGCACTCCCAGACGTCACTAAACTCCCAGACGTCACTACACTCCCAGACGTCACTACACTCCATGACGTCACTACACTCCATGACGTCACCACACTACATGACGTCACTATGCTCCCAGACGTCACTGCACTCCATAACGTCACTACACTCCATGACGTCACTACACTCCCAGACGCCACTACACTCCATGACGTCACTGCACTCCCAGACGTCACTAAACTCCCAGACGTCACTACACTCCATGACGTCACTACACTCCCAGACGTCACTTAACTCCCAGACGTCACTACACTCCCAGACGTCACTACACTCCCAGACGTCACTACACTCCCAGACGTCATTACACTCCATGACGGCACTACACTCCATGACGTCACTACACTCCCAGACGTCACTTAACTCCCAGACGTCACTACACTCCCAGACGGCACTACACTCCATGACGTCACTACACTCCCAGACGTCACTTCACTCCATGACGTAATTACACTCCATGACGTCACTACACTACATGACGTCTCTACACTCCCAGACGTCACTACACCCGGTGACGTAACTACACTACATAACGTCACTACACTCCATGACGTCACTACACTCCATGACGTCACTACACTCATGACGTCACTATACTCCATGACGTCACAACACTCCATGACGTCACTACTCCATGACGTCACTACACTCTATGACGTCACTATACTTAATGACGTCACTACACGACCTGACGTACTACACCCCGTGACGTCACTACACTACATGATGTCACTACACTCTATGACGTCACTATACTTCATGACGTCACTACACTCCATGACGTCACTACACTCTATGACGTCACTATACTTCATGACGTCACTACACGACCTGACGTACTACACCCCGTGACGTCACTACACTCCATGACGTCACATCGATGCTCCAAAATCCTTGTCCTAAAGGCTCAGTGCAGTCGTGCGACTGGATGAACAGACTGTGGTGGTCTTACAGAGGACAGCACAATGCACATTAATACATTCAATAGAAGGGAGACATGATCAAATCCTAGGGGATGTGTTTAACAGGAATCTGAAAAGTAGGTGTTGCTGAACATTGGATACACAAAGATCGAGCCATTGTGATTATTCTCGTTCCAAAACCCAAAGCCAGTCCAAGCTAACGTCCGCTACATGTAGAAGGGCCCACACGTCATGACAGCCGGCAACAGACAGTGGCAGACATCACATCATCATGCCAACGCCAACTTTCGTCTCCGTTTGTTGACAGACTGCTTCTTGTTGTGGCTGGATTTTGTCCAACGACGAAACGTCCCTCCTTAACTGGAGAACACTGAATTAGAGACACGGGAGGGGAAGGGTGAGCATATTAGGGACACCAATACTGACACTAACAATGACAATTAGACAAACAATTACACCAAAAATGACAATGACACCAACAATGACACCAACAATGAAACCAACAAGCACACCAACAATCACACCAACAATGTCAATAACACCAACAACGACACCAACAATAACACCAACAGTGACAATGACACCAGCAATGACACAAACAATGACAATGACACCAATAATAACAATGACACCTAGAATGACACCAAGAATGCCACCAACAATGACAATGACACCATCAATGACACAAACAATGACACCAACATTGACACCAACAATGACACCAACAATGACACTGACACCAACAATGACACCAACAATAAGACTGACACCAACAATGACAAAAACAATGATACAAAGAATTACACCAACAATGACACCAACAATGACACTCACAACAACAATGACAATGACACCAACAATGACACCAACAATCTCACCAACACTGCCACCAACAACAACACCAATAATGACAATGACACGAACAATGACAGAACATGTCTAGTAGAACGTGTGGAGTGCCAGCAGTCACGTGACCAAACTAAAACTGTGGAGGTTGAGTTGAGACTTCCCAATGCGGACTTGATGTGGCCACTTTCTGACTTGTGAGCGACCATTACACCATAGACAGACAGACTCTAAACATCCCGAGCTTGTACTCCATCCATTCATCAGGCTCTAAATATACATCAGACATACTCTAGATATCTACCTGGTATACCCTCAGACATGCCCCACAACCATTCATACCCCAGACATATTCTACCTCCAGACATACCCCAGACATACTCTACCTCCACACATACCCCAGACATACCCCAGACATACTCTACCTCCAGACATACTCTACCTTCAGACATACTCTACCACCAGACATACCCTAGACATACCCTACCTCCAGACATACTCTACCTCCAGACATACCCCAGACATACTCTACCACCAGACATACTCTACCTCCAGACATACTCTACCTCCAGACACAACCCAGGACATACTCTACCTTCAGACATACCCCAGATATACTCTACCTCCAGACATACCCAAGACATACTCTACCTCCACACAAACTCCAGACATATTCTACCTCCAGACATACCCCAGACACACTCTACCTTCAGACATACTCTACCACCAGACATACCCTAGACATACCCCACCTCCAGACATACTCTACCTCCAGACATACCCAGACATTCTCTACCTCCAGACATACTCTACCTCCAGAATACCCCAGACATACTCTACCTCCAGAGATACACTACCGTCAGACATACTCTACCACTAGACATACCCCAGATATACCCTACCTCCAGACATACTCTACCTCCAGACATACCCAGGACATACTCTACCTCCAGACTTACCCCAGACAACTCTCTACCTCCAGACATACCCCAGACACACTCTACCTCTAGACATACTCCAGACACACTCTACCTTCAGACATACCCCAGACATACTCTACCTCCAGACATACCCCAGACATACTCTACCTCCAGACATACCCCAGACACACTCTACCTTCAGACATACCCCAGACATACTCTAACTCCAGACATACCCAGACATACTCTACCTCCAGACATCCCTGACGTAACGTTGGCATAACAGGGGCTACTCATCAGAAATACACACACATACACACAGCCACACACACATATACACATACACACATACACATATACACACACATACACACAGACAGTCACACACACACATACACCCACACACACACAGACACCCACACACACATACATACACACACAGACACCCACACATACACATACACCCACACACACACGCATACACCCACACACACCCACACACACACACATACACACAGACACCCACACACACACATACACCCATACATATATACCAACACACACACAGACACCCACACACATACACCCACACAGACACCAACACACACACGCAGACACCCAAACAGACACCCACACACACACACACATACACCCACACACATACACCAACACACACACAGACACCCACACACATACACCCACACAGACACCAACACACACACACACAGACACCCACACACAAACCCACACAGACACCCACTACACAGACACCCACACACACACCCACACATACAGACACCCACACACACACACAGACACCCACACCCACACACACAGACACCCACAAACACATACAGACACCCACACACACACACACACACAGACGCCCACAAACACATACACCCACACACATACACCCACACAGACACCCACACACATACACCCACACAGACACCCACACAGACACCCACCCACACCCACACACCTACCCACACCCACACTGACACACCCACACAGACACCCACCCACACCAACACCCACCCACACTCACACTCACACACCCACACAGACACCCACCCACACCCACACTCACCCACACAGCCCGATAAGACACTCACCCACACAGCCGGATAAGACACAATCTATTCTCTCGTTTTATCTCTGAAACAAGTTACAAAACTTGGTTGTTGTCGCTGGGACAATCCTCTCAATTGTCACCACTTGAAAACATCACACATACCAGCTGTTGAGTGATTCCCAGCTGATCACACATACCAGCTGTTGAATGATTCCCAGCTGATCACACATACCAGCTGTTGAGTGATTCCCAGCTGATCACACATACCAGCTGTTGAATGATTCCCAGCTGATCACACATACCAGCTGTTGAGTGATTCCCAGCTGATCACACATACCAGCTGTTGAGTGATTCCCAGCTGATCACACATACCAGCTGTTGAGTGATTCCCAGCTGATCACACATATCAGCTGTAGAGTGATTCCCAGCTGATCACACATACCAGCTGTTGAGTGATTCCCAGCTGATCACACATACCAGCTGTTGAGTGATTCCCAGCTGATCACATATACCAGCTGTTGAGTGATTCCCAGCTGATCACACATACCAGCTGTTCAGTGATTCCCAGCTGATGACACATACCAGCTGTTGAGTGATTCCCAGCTGATCACACATACCAGCTGTTGAGTGATTCCCAGCTGATCACACATACCAGCTGTTGAGTGATTCCCAGCTGTTGATCACACATACCAGCTGTTGAGTGATTCCCAGCTGATCACACATACCAGCTGTTGAGTGATTCCCAGCTGTTGATCACACATACCAGCTGTTGAGTGATTCCCAGCTGTTGAGTGATTCCCAGCTGTTCACACATGCCAGCTGTTGAGTGATTCCCAGCTGTTCACACATACCAGCTGTTTTTCAAACCTATTATACGCTTTTTATACATGTTTTTTGTTACTTCACTTCACACTGAACTTACAATACGGCCTTTATACCGTATGTGATTTATTTCTGACTTCCTCTTTTTTCTCTCTCTCTTTCTTTCTCTCTCTCTCGCTTTCTGCGTGTCTGTCTGTCTATCACTCTCTGTCTCTCTCTGTTTCAATCTCTCTCTGTCTCTCTCTCCGTCTCTCTCTCTCTCTCTCTCTCCATCTCAGAGATGAACAGGTCCAAGACCAGTTGACCTTGTCCTTGTATAAACTGACCTACTGTGTACAAATTACCGCTGACTTTGTCTATGCAATAAAGGATTATTATATTGTGCAGTTAATTGATTGTGTAAAGTGTGACTGTCGGATGTTTGACTTTAACGACATCACTAAAATGTGACTGATGAATGTATGATATTTACGACATCAGTCAAGTGTGACTGTTTAATATGCTGTAACAGAGTTACAAGGGGTCAACGAGCCAACGTCAGGGAAGCCCTGAAAATACCGTTTGTGGTACCCACACATAACTTGAGAACCCTGCCAGGGAGGTTCAGTTCATTGAACAGGGCATTGTCCTTAACTGTCAAACAATACAGTTTAAAACTGTTCAGTCAAAATGGTTCTCTTCCCACGATTCTACTTGGAAATCCACGACCTATAGGCCATCCAGTAGGCAGCCTTTCTCTGGGACACGCCCGTTCAAATAAAGTTTAAGGGAAATGAACTCAAGAAAGTAGAAGTCATTGACCAAACCGGAGGAGCTTAGCACATAAGCTGGCGGGGACAGATCAGGGGGACAGATCAGATGGAGCAGAGAAGGGAATTCTACCGTGCAGTTTAGTAGGTAGCATATTAGACAAGAACAGTAAGCTAGGTCAAACTACAGAACTTAGCCAGTGAGTGACAAGAATAGAGAGATAGAATTAGAAGCCACCGAAGCAGACCAACACTGATAGGCAACGAGAGACCACGCACGTGTAAGAATCTGTCTGTGTGTGATGTTCTGTTAGAGTCGTCACTAACACCTGTCTCTCGTGACCCGACTTCCAGCTCGTCAGAGGGAGACGTGTTGCTTCAACACAGAGCTGTCGTCCTGGAAAACACGTCGTGACTCATTTATGCCTCGTCCTGACAATCATAGTAACAGAACCACTGTCGTCTGTCATAGACCCGACCACGACTGCAGCTGCCAAGTTCCTGACGTTGAGACGAGACAAGAGGCTCCGGAGACATTCACTTTGTGTAAGCTGAAAGGTGGAACATAAGGCCATCAGAAGAGCGAGGACAGAGAGATGAGGACTGAGAACAAGTAGCTAGACAGCATTATATCAATGCACAGAGATAGACGGTGAATAGATCAATTGCTAGATTCCGACCACGTGATTAGAGCCCTGGGTAAAGTTTAGTGCTAGAGTTAGTCCTGTGCTAATTGCATGAACCTCTAGAAGTAATTATGGCCAGTTAGAGAAGTGATGATAACAAACTTCTTGAGAGACACTAGAATTAGTTAATAATTGATGGACAATATAATACGATATATCAGCCTAGTGTATTGATATGATGATTGTAAAAAAAACATTATTTGTTTTACTTTTGTTAAAAGAATTGTTAGTGGTTTAATAAAAGTGCGAGTTAAGGAGTGATAGGGGTAAGGAAGATACGATAGTAAATAAAGTGATACAATAATGTTAGGACCTGTTATAGTATTACTTTTACGACAACAGTCAAGTGTGACTGATGGATTAATGACTTTACGACAATAGTCAAGTGTGACTGATTGATGTATGACTTTTACAACCTCACTCAAGTGGGACTGATAGATGTATGACTCTTACGACCTCACTCACATGTGACTGATGGATGTATGACTTTATCACATGTGTGTAGCAGGCAATGATGGGGCAACTCCCATTCTGAGAGCACGCCGGATGAGGCGACTACCAGAGCTGTCTTGCCTCCCTAGGAGGTATCTCGGCTCCTGGCAGTGCCTGCCCAGTTATTCACACATGTCAAATGCCACCTGAGTGTGGAATAACTGACTGAATTGGAAAGAAAGCCTTAGAAAGAACACCCATATATTTTATGTGTGAAGAAACGAAGGAATTGCTGGGTTTTCTGTGGATCGGACTAACAATGAAGAAGAACATCCGTGTCGTCCAGCTGTTTGAGTATTGTCCGTGTTTCTGTCCCATAGAGTCACATAGAATATGGAGCAAATAATTAGTCTCAACTCTCTAGGCCGACCAGTTAGTCTTTCTCTTGGTGGCTAACTGACCAGTCTTTCTCTCGGTGGCTAACTGAGCAGTCTTTCTCTTTGTGATGTGACTAACTGACCAGCCTTTCCCTCTGAATTTTTCTGAACTTTTCCCGGTTCGCTTCAGGTTTTATAACACCCCCCCCCCCCCCCTTCCCCCCCCCCTCCCCACGGACTACTTTGTCGGTGCCGGTCAAATTTTCAAGATGGCGTTGTTCTTTGCGTGTTTTTTCTGTCTCCGATTTGGTGCATCCTGAATAAATCCTACCGACTGTCGCAGCGTTTGCTGGCGTGTGTGTGGTCAGGTTCTAGGGAAACTGCCCTAATTATGCTTCCTGTGTAATTCAGGCAAAAAATAGAAAACTGTCTATTATGGGACACGATTTGATTTGCAAGACTAAATCTGTCAACATCTAAATAACTCAGGGAATATTAGTATGAGCTATATGGAATCCCTGAAACTATAAAACCCAGTTTTTTAGTCTAATCTAAAAATACAAATGAAACGCAATACAAATATTGTCATTTCTACTTATATACTCTCTTATCTGGAATTTCGTTTGCCCATCTTAGCAGCTGGTGTTGACGTTGATCTCTACTTTTCGCCGGTTCTGCGTCGTGTGCGTGTCTTAAGAAATATCTGACTGTATCTCTGCGTATGTACTTTCTCTTACCATTGGTCCCCACAGATCAGCGCGTTCACCTTGAAGACTGCAGATACGTTCACATATCTCTCGTTGACCAAACAAGGGGCAACAATTTCATTCCAAAAGGAACATATGCAGTGCCATTGAAGCATAGTGAGACAGCCTTCACGATCTGCTTTCGAAATCGAATCTGATTCCGTCAGTTAAAGACACACTTTCGCCCCCTCAAACTAAGATGGCGGCAAATGCTCCTTCTGAGCCGACCTGTCATCCATCAATCATTTTTTGACTCCTCCCACTGCGAATCGTACATTCGTCTTCACCCCAATCTGACACTGGCGCTGAATCTAGCCTTCCACAACTTCGCGAGTATAAACTGTTGTTCCTACCATCTCTGCTTCTCATGATCGGCGGGCCTGTTACCTACTACTGACTGATACATACCACTGATACATACCATTGATACATACAATTGATACATAACACTGATACATACCATTGATACATACAATTGATACATACCACTGATACATACTACTGATACATACTACTTATACAACATACTACTGATACATACTGTAGCAGAGCCCACTGTTTGCCCTGGCCGTTATTCTAACTTAGAACATTCTCTCACTCATCCACATCATCATGACCATACTCAGTAAATGACATATCACACAGCAGCTGGCATATTTATTATATCATACTCATATCATAGAATGAGTAGAGAAATTACAAACACAATATAATACATATCTTAACTAAACATTCTACTAAAACGGGAATTGTAAGCATTAGCTATTGATGGAATTCCCAACTAACTAAAAACCCAGTTCTATTGCCTTACAATTACATCACACACACATCGCCTTAACTGCGTCTTCAACACACCTTATCAAATACTCTTCCTCACTGAAATCCCATCAGGCGGGCGATATCGATATAACTCGTTCACAATGTGTCCTTGCTTACAAACACACGTTCAGATTATCTATTAATGCAAAACTCACACACCTATTTGAGCGATCCTTTTCTGTCCCTAACCATTCGTCCAACAGTCTATCAATCGCTCCTCTATCTAAGTCGGGGAGTTAAACATACTATCCACATTCAGTCTCTCTCTCTCTCTCTCTCTCACTCTCCATCTCTCCTCCAGCCTCCCGAGCTAAACTTTGTCTCGAGTTATATATCCTCAAGCAAGGCCAGAGCTTGACCAATTGATCTCAGGTGATGGCCATCTTCAGTCCGAATTGGAACGAAACACTTTGCACACCTGTCACTCATTCTGTCGCAGCAAACCCCGCTGCCAATTTTGCCTGTCAATCAATCTCCCCCTACCAAAATCGGAAGGCCAGTGGTCAGTTTCTACCTGTCCACATTCCTTAACCCAACTCTGTTCTCCTTTGCTGAGACGGTGAGTGACCTTGACATGCATTCAGGTAGCTTTAAGCTTTAACATGTTCAGGCATTCTAAACTCCCCTTGCTCCGGCGGGAACTGTCACATTACCTCCCTAAAATACAGACCGAAACATGGATGGTCATTTTTTTTTCATCTGGCAAATGGCCACCATTTTCGTCTCCACTATCTAAAATGTAAACACTACTCCTGTTTACAACTCCACTCCCATCGTACATGCATAAAAGATGTCATTTGATACATATAAACTTTTCGTAATACATACATAATCAATACAAGCAGAAGAAAAACACTGTGGCTGGTCGTTTTTACAACATAAGCCACCACTTTTAAATCGTTTTACAGTCAAACACATCCAAGTCTGTCCCTGCGGGACCTTTAACTCATCAAAACAGAAACACCTTAAGGAATTATCCTTACTCATTGACGTCAACATACCTCGCCCTGTTCCCGTGCCTTCCTCTAAGGACACGAACCTTCATTGTTACACACGACCAGTTCAGGTAAATTTTCTCAGGCGGTCTCATTACACGTCTCTCCTACGACCATGGCCGACGATTCCCTTCATACTAACTCCTGTGAGGCCACGAATTTACGTGGGTTATCCTCGGGCTAGTTATCATTGTCTCTCTTGACAGCTATCCCCTCTCAAAGAAAACAGCAAAATTCTTTATGTTTCCCACAAAAACAATATTTGACAATATATGTCATAGTCTATATTACAACGTCTGATCAATATAGTCTTCTCTGCAAAGACTCCACATACATGTGATAAAATATACACCATAACACGTCAGCAACATCTACTGTTACAACACTAAGTCCCATTAAGTCGGCCAGCTCAGCGTTCCAACATGCTATTTCTTGTTCTGGAACTCGTGGTGACCTACAGTCTGGATGAGATATACTGCTCTGTAGATCACCTTTATAACCTGTATCAAATACCTATAAACATGATGATTCAACAACAACAACAGAAAAACCAAACAAATTAAAGACAAATGTATGCATGCAATGTCGAAACCTAAACACTAAATGCAAATGTCAAAATATTTGCACGCATACTCATGATATCAGTATTTCAGTCCGTAAGTATCACACTTTCATACTGTCAGGATATGTAATCATGTTTAAACAACAAAACAACAACAAAATAAAGAAAAATTAAATGCATACTATGTTGACCATACACCCCACTAAAAATGCAAGTAATACCATTAGTGAAAACCCAAACACCAAATACAAATGTCAAAATATTTGCACGCATACTCATGATATCAGTATTTCAGACCGTAAGTATCACACCTTGATACTTATGTAAGGACACATAATCATGTTTAAACAAACCAACAACAATGAATTAAAGTGCAAGTAATACGATTGTCAAAATACAAATGTCAAAATTTTTGCACACACAAACATGATCAAGTGCCATCAACCTTCACTCCTGCTCGTGCCCCACAGATGAGCACCTGTTAATGTCCCCTTTATAAGATACTAAACTATGACTAAGTTCTAAATTATGTCACTAAACTATGACTAAGTTCTAACTTAATCAGATACTAAACTATGTCCCTAAACTATGACTAAGTTGAAACTTAATCAGATACTAAACTATGTCTGAGTCAAAAGTCAAAAACCGAATCGTCTACCTGTCGAATTACGTCATGCTGTACCCCTACTAATCACGATGCAGTCTTTGTTAAAGTTGGCTAGCCCCGTAACTGCTGGCGGTCTTTGTCACGAGGAATCAAAACCGAGTGTTGTGATCTAACTAATTCACGCTGTTTCCCCAAATTCCCCGCATCAAAGCTACCTGGTCAGATTTTGACTGAAACATCGCGTCCACGTGTTACCCTGCGTCTCTTGTCCGTTTCTCTGTTCTGAAATGTCCCTTTGATCTCGGTCAGTCTGAAGCTAGACTGACCGTCCCTGGTACGCTCATTGTCTGGCGTGTACTTGAGACAACGAATTCAAAGGAATTTTTAACATCTGGTTATTCCTCAACCTCTACCTCCTAATTATCCAAATCTCCGTTTCCCAAGGATAACGGTAGATGAAACAAATTTTATCCAAATGCACACATTAACTGGAGTTTCACATGATAGCCCTACATCTGTACTAAAATGTTTTTAAGTACTCCACGACTTTACCTAATTCCATTTCTGAATTCCATGTTTTTGGCTAGCGTCACTAAGCATTGTATCAACCGTTCCTTGTCAGTACTGCTTATTTCAACCAGACTATGCGCTGCCCCATCAGCTGTCTCTGATTGCTGCCCGATTTCCTCCTGTAAAACGCCCATCGTCTGGTCTGTTTGCTTCTCGGTTGTTTGCTTCGTACCCACCAGTTCTCTGGTTGTGTTACGTACACTTACATCGTCCGCTACTTTAGCCTTCTGTCCATCTGTATTCACTATTTGTGGGAAAGACCTTTCACACTGTTCGTTTGACTGTTGGCTTATTTCGAACTGAGATCTTTTCTTCTTTTATTCGATGACTGGTTCGCCGTCCTGGCTGGGGTTAACCTGTCTTTCCCTTTTCTTCGTTTTCCTTAGAAACTCTGTTCCTCCTTTGTTGGCTGCTGTTGGTGCGTCCGTTTCACATTCGAACTGTGCGTCTTTCCCACTTCCTTCCTCGGTGGCCGAAAGGTTTTCCCTTCTTTCGGTCTGTTCAACAACTTCTCCCGCATGGCTAGGACTTGGCTTGGGTGGGCACGAAACCATATCTGGTCCTGCCACCATTCCTCCTCCTCTCCTTTCCTCTTTATCTGACGAATCTCCGACTATTTCCTTGTTCGATTCTTCGTCGACTTCAACTAATGTTCTACCAGGCTTGACCACAAGTTCCTGATAAACTTGGTCCCTTTCAGCACGGCCGACCGTGTTAATCGACGTAATACCCTCTTCCTGAATTCTATGCCTACGCTGTCCGATCTAAACCTCTGAGCGAACGTTTGTCTCGTTTGCATTGCGTAACCTGCCCTCCGTTCCTAACTTTTCTGGATACACAAAACCTGTATCTCTTTCTTTCTGTCCATCCGCCCCGTGCTCAAAGTCTCTTTGATAGCTCCTGTCCTGCCTCTCCATCTGTAACCGTACAAAAGGCCTCTCAAGGGCTAAGAATCTGCCCGATTCAAACTTCTGCCCAACCATTCCTCCTCCTCTCATTTGACTTGGCCTCTCCACCTGGGTCAAACTCATACTCTTCGACACCTCTTTCCAGTCGTCCACACGCGTCCGTCCTGAGATTTCCACCTCTGTCCCTCCACGGATCGGAATGTGGGAGTTGGATGGGCTTCCTACTCACTTTCCTACCACTCTGTCCCCTTCTAAAATACTGGGCCGTGTTTACTTCTGTGATTTCTTGATTTCTTCTCTCCTTCCTAGCTGGTGTGAAAGCTCCGTTTTCAAACTGTTGCAACAGCTGTCGCAGCTTCCATTGGAGGTCGTTTTCCTCTTTCCAGCCGAATGACTCTGCCTGTTAGTTCTCTTAGCTGGTTTTGTAGTTGACTTTTGTCCTTCAACTTATCGCTGACTGTAGCTAGTGCCATGAAAGGCTTGCTTTTGACAAACAGTCCTCCTCTTCTCCAGGAACTGTTAATATTCCGAAAAATATTAGGGCATCCGATAGACAAATGTCCAAAAGCTAGACAATGATAACATTGTTTAACATTGTCCAACCTCGACATATTGAATTAACCCGTATGGCCCCCCAAAAAAATTTACAAGACTGTCAAGTACGCACAAAGTCTTGTCAATAATACAACAATGGGTGGAAGAAAAATGTCACACTTACCAGTCAGATGATTGGAAAAGCTGTCTATGGTACTAACACTCTAACCACTAGCTACTCCTCTATTCCTAACTACACACACAAGTTATATATTACTGCGACACTTGTGTTAAACAGGCAAATGAAGATCTCTAGCTACACACACATTATATTTATAAAACTATATCCTTTGGTCACTGGCACCAAAATAATAATGCTGCATAGCAAACCTCACTGTTTGCCCTGGCCGTTATTCTAACTTAGAACATTCTCACACTCATCCACATCATCATGACCATACTCAGTAAATGACATATCACACAGCAGCTGGCATATTTATTAAATCATACTCATATCATAGAATGAGTAGAGAAATTACAAACACAATATAATACATATCTTAACTAAACATTCTACTAAAACGGGAATTGTAAGCATTAGCTATTGATGGAATTCCGAACTAACTAAAAACCCAGTTCTATTGCCTTGCAATTCCATCACACACACATCGCCTTAACTGCGTCTTCAACACACCTTATCAAATACTCTTCCTCACTGAAATCCCATCAGGCGGGCGATCTCGAATAACTAGTGCACAATGTGTCCTTGCTTACAAACACACTTTCAGATTATCTATTAATGCAAAACTCACACACCTATTTGAGCGATCCTGTTCTATCACTAAACATTCGTCCAACAGTCTATCAATCGCTCCTCTATCTAAGTCGGGGAGTTAAATATACTATCCACATTCAGTTTCTCTCTCTCTCGCTCTCCATCTCTCCTCCAGCCTCCCGAGCTAAACTGGAGAGTGGGTGGGTATCCTGGTGGGTGGGTGGCTATCCTAATGGGTGGGTATACTGGAGGGTGGGTATACTGGAGGGTGGGTATACTGGAGGGTGGATATACTGGAGGGTGGGTATACTGGAGGGTGGGTATACTGGAGGGTGGGTACACTAGAGGGTGGGTATCCTGGAGGAGGGTGGGTATCTTGGAGGAGGGTAGGTATCCTGGAGGAACGTGGGTATCCTGGAGGAGGGTGGGTATCCTAGAGGAGGGTGGGTATCCTGGAGGAGGGTGGGTATCCTGAAGGAGGGTTGGTAACCTAGAGGAAGGTGGGTATCCTGGTGAGTGGGTATACTGGAGGAGGGTGGGTGTCCTGGAGGAGGGTGGGTATCCTGAAGGAGGGTGGGTATCCTGAAGGAGGGTGGGTATCCTGGAGGGTGGGTATCCTGAAGGAGGGTGGGTATCCTGAAGGAGGGTGGGTATCCTGGATGGTGGGTATCCTGGAGGGTGGGTATCCTGGAGGAGGGTGGGTATCCCGGAGGAGGGTGGGTATCCTTAAGGAGGGTTGGTATCCTGGGGTGGGTATCCTGGAGGAGGGTGGGTATCCTGGAGGAGGGTGGGTATCCTGGAGGGTGGGTATCCTGGAGGAGGGTGGGTATCCTGGAGGAGGGTGGGTATTCTGGAGGGTGGGTATCCTGGAGGAGGGTGGGTATCCTGGAGGATGGGTATCCTGGAGGGGGGGGTATCCTGGAGGGTGGGTATCCTGGAGGAGGGTGGGTATCCTGGAGGGTGGGTATCCTGGAGGGTGGGTATCCTGGAGGGTGGGTATCCCGGAGGAGGGTGGGTATCCTGAAGGAGGGTGGGTATCCTGGAGGGTGGGTATCCTGGAGGTTGGGTATCCTGGAGGAGGGTGGGTATCCTGGAGGGTGTGTATCCTGGAGGAGGGTGGGTATCCTGAAGGAGGGTGAGTATCCTGGAGGGTGGGTATCCTGGAGGGTGGGTATCCTGGAGGGTGCGTATCCTGGAGGCTGGGTATCCCGGAGGAGGGTGGGTATCCTGAAGGAGGGTGGGTATCCTGGAGGGTGGGTATCCTGGAGGAGGGTGGGTATCCTGGAGGGTAGGTATCCTGGAGGAGGGTAGGTATCCTGGAGGAGGTTAGGTATTGTGGAGGAGGGTATCTTGGAAGAGGGTGGATATCTTCGAGGAAGGCGGGCATCCTTGAGGGTGGATATCCTGGAGAAGGGTGGGTATCCTGGAGGGTGGGTAGGTATCCTGGAGGAGGGTGGGTATCTTGGAGGGTGGGTATCCTGGAGGGTTGGTGGGTATCCTGGAGGAGGGTGGGTATCCTGGAGGATGGGTAAGTATCCTATAAATTGGGTATCCTGGAGGGTCGGTGGGTATCCTGGAGGAGTTTGGGTATCCTGGTGGGTGGGTATTCTGGAGGGTGGGTGGGTATCCTTGTGGGTGAGTATACTGGAGGGTGGGTATCCTGGAGGAGGGTGGGTATCCTGGAGGAGGGTGGGTATCCTAGAAGAGGGTGGGTATCCTAGAAGAGGGTGGGTATCCTGGAGGAGGGTGGGTATCCTGGAGGAACGTGGGTATCCTGGAGGAGGGTGGGTATCCTAGAAGAGGGTGGGTATCCTGGAAGAGGGTGGGTATCCTGAAGGAGGGTGGGTATCTTAGAGGAAGGTGGGTATCCTGGTGGGTGGGTATACTGGAGGAGGGTGGGTATCCTGGAGGAGGGTGGGTATCCGGAAGGAAGGTGGGTATCCTGAAGGAGGGTGGGTATCCTGGAGGGTGGGTATCCTGAAGGACGGTGGGTATCCTGAAGGAGGGTGGGTATCCTGGATGGTGGGTATCCTGGAGGGTGGGTATCCTGGAGGAGGGTGGGTATCCTGGAGGGTGGGTATCCTGGAGGAGGGTGGGTATCCTGGAGGGTGGGTATCCTGGAGGAGGGTGGGTATCCTGGAGGAGGGTGGGTATCCTGGAGGGTGGGTATCCTGGAGGAGGGTAGGTATCCTGGAGGAGGTTAGGTATTGTGGAGGAGGGTATCTTGGAAGAGGGTGGATATCTTCGAGGAGGGCGGGCATCCTTGAGGGTGGATATCCTGGAGGAGGGTGGGTATCCTGGAGGGTGGGTAGGTATCCTGGAGGAGGGTGGGTATCTTGGAGGGTGGGTATCCTGGAGGGTTGGTGGGTATCCTGGAGGAGGGTGGGTATCCTGGACGATGGGTAAGTATCCTATAAATTGGGTATCCTGGAGGGTCGGTGGGTATCCTGGAGGAGTTTGGGTATCCTGGTGGGTGGGTATTCTGGAGGGTGGGTGGGTATCCTTGTGGGTGAGTATACTGGAGGGTGGGTATCCTGGAGGAGGGTGGGTATCCTGGAGGAACGTGGGTATCCTGGAGGAGGGTGAGTATCCTAGAAGAGGGTGGGTATCCTGGAGGAGGGTGGGTATCCTGAAGGAGGGTGGGTATCCTAGAGGAAGGTGGGTATCCTGGTGGGTGGGTATACTGGAGGAGGGTGGGTATCCTGGAGGAGGGTGGGTATCCGGAAGGAGGGTGGGTATCCTGAAGGAGGGTGGGTATCCTGGAGGGTGGGTATCCTGAAGGACGGTGGGTATCCTGAAGGAGGGTGGGTATCCTGGATGGTGGGTATCCTGGAGGGTGGGTATCCTGGAGGAGGGTGGGTATCCTGGAGGGTGGGTATCCCGGAGGAGGGTGGGTATCCTAAAGGAGGGTGGGTATCCTGGAGGGTGGGTATCCTGGAGGAGGGTGGGTATCCTGGAGAGTGGGTATCCTGGAGGGTGGGTATCCTGTAGGAGGGTGGGTATCCTGGAGGAGGGTGGGTATCCTGGAGGGTGGGTATCCTGAAGGACGGTGGGTATCCTGAAGGAGGGTGGGTATCCTGGATGGTGGGTATCCTGGAGGGTGGGTATCCTGGAGGAGGGTGGGTATCCTGGAGGGTGGGTATCCCGGAGGAGGGTGGGTATCCTAAAGGAGGGTGGGTATCCTGGAGGGTGGGTATCCTGGAGGAGGGTGGGTATCCTGGAGCGTGGGTATCCTGGAGGGTGGGTGTCCTGGAGGAGGGTGGGTATCCTGGAGGTGGGTGGGTATCCTGGAGGGTGGGTATCCTGGAGGGTGGGTATCCTGGAGGAGGGTGGGTATCCTGGATGGTGGGTATCCTGAGGAGAGTGGGTATCCTGGAGGGTGGGTATCCTGGAGGAGGGTGGGTATCCTGGAGGGTGGGTATCCTGGAGGGTGGTAATCCTGGAGGAGGGTGGGTATCCTGGAGGGTGGGTATCCTGGAGGGTGGATATCCCGGAGGAGGGTGAATATCCTGAAGGAGGGTGGGTATCCTGGAGGGTGGGTATCCTGGAGGTTGGGTATCCTGGAGGAGTGTGGGTATCCTGGAGGGTGTGTATCCTGGAGGAGGGTGGGTATCCTGAGGGAGGGTGGGTATCCTGGAGGGTGGGTATCCTGGAGGGTGGGTATCCTGGAGGGTGGGTATCCTGAAGGAGGGTGGGTATCCTGGAGGGTGGGTATCCTGGAGGAGGGTGGGTATCCTGGAAGGTGGGTATCCTGGAGGAGGGTGGGTATCCTAGAAGAGGGTGGGTATCCTGGAGGAGGGTGGGTATCCTGAAGGAGGGTGGGTATCTTAGAGGAAGGTGGGTATCCTGGTGGGTGGTTATACTGGAGGAGGGTGGGTATCCTGGAGGAGGGTGGGTATCCGGATGGAGGGTGGGTATCCTGAAGGAGGGTGGGTATCCTGGAGGGTGGGTATCCTGAAGGACGGTGGGTATCCTGAAGGAGGGTGGGTATCCTGGATGGTGGGTATCCTGGAGGGTGGGTATCCTGGAGGAGGGTGGGTATCCTGGAGGGTGGGTAACCCGGAGGAGGGTGGGTATCCTAAAGGAGGGTGGGTATCCTGGAGGGTAGGTATCGTGGAGGAGGGTGGGTATCCTGGAGGGTGGGTATCCTGGAGGGTGGGTATCCTGGAGGAGGGTAGGTATCCTGGAGGAGGTTAGGTATTGTGGAGGAGGGTATCTTGGAAGAGGGTGGATATCTTCGAGGAGGGCGGGCATCCTTGAGGGTGGATATCCTGGAGGAGGGTGGGTATCCTGGAGGGTGGGTAGGTATCCTGGAGGAGGGTGGGTATCTTGGAGGGTGGGTATCCTGGAGGGTTGGTGGGTATCCTGGAGGAGGGTGGGTATCCTGGACGATGGGTAAGTATCCTATAAATTGGGTATCCTGGAGGGTCGGTGGGTATCCTGGAGGAGTTTGGGTATCCTGGTGGGTGGGTATTCTGGAGGGTGGGTGGGTATTCTTGTGGGTGAGTATACTGGAGGGTGGGTATCCTGGAGGAGGGTGGGTATCCTGGAGGAACGTGGGTATCCTGGAGGAGGGTGGGTATCCTAGAAGAGGGTGGGTATCCTGGAGGAGGGTGGGTATCCTGAAGGAGGGTGGGTATCCTAGAGGAAGGTGGGTATCCTGGTGGGTGGGTATACTGGAGGAGGGTGGGTATCCTGGAGGAGGGTGGGTATCCGGAAGGAGGGTGGGTATCCTGAAGGAGGGTGGGTATCCTGGAGGGTGGGTATCCTGAAGGACGGTGGGTATCCTGAAGGAGGGTAGGTATCCTGGATGGTGGGTATCCTGGAGGGTGGGTATCCTGGAGGAGGGTGGGTATCCTGGAGGGTGGGTATCCCGGAGGAGGGTGGGTATCCTAAAGGAGGGTGGGTATCCTGGAGGGTGGGTATCCTGGAGGAGGGTGGGTATCCTGGAGGGTGGGTATCCTGGAGGGTGGGTATCCTGGAGGAGGGTGGGTATCCTGGAGGAGGGTGGGTATCCTGGAGGGTGGGTATCCTGAAGGACGGTGGGTATCCTGAAGGAGGGTGGGTATCCTGGATGGTGGGTATCCTGGAGGGTGGGTATCCTGGAGGAGGGTGGGTATCCTGGAGGGTGGGTATCCTGGAGGAGGGTGGGTATCCTAAAGGAGGGTGGGTATCCTGGAGGGTGGGTATCCTGGAGGAGGGTGGGTATCCTGGAGGAGGGTGGGTATCCTGGAGGGTGGGTATCCTGGAGGGTGGGTATCCTGGATGAGGGTGGGTATCCTGGATGGTGGGTATCCTGGAGGAGAGTGGGTATCCTGGAGGGTGGGTATCCTGGAGGAGGGTGGGTATCCTGGAGGGTGGGTATCCTGGAGGGTGGTAATCCTGGAGGAGGGTGGGTATCCTGGAGGGTGGGTATCCTGGAGGGTGGATATCCCGGAGAAGGGTGAATATCCTGAAGGAGGGTGGGTATCCTGGAGGGTGGGTATCCTGGAGGTTGGGTATCTTGGAGGAGGGTGGGTATCCTGGAGGGTGGGTATCCTGGAGGGTGGGTATCCTGGAGGGTGGGTATCCTGAAGGAGGGTGGGTATCCTGGAAGGTGGGTATCCTGGAGGAGGGTAGGTATCCTGGAGGAGGTTTGGTATTGTGGAGGAGGGTATCTTGGAAGAGGGTGGATATCCTGGAGGGTGGGTATCCTGGAGGGTGGGTATCCCGGAGGAGGGTAGGTATCCTGAAGGAGGGTGGGTATCCTGGAGGGTGGGTGTCCTGGAGGGTGGGTATCCCGGAGGAGGGTGGGTATCCTGAAGGAGGGTGGGTATCCTGGAGGGTGGGTATCCTGGAGGAGGGTCGGGAATCCTGGAGGGTGGGTATCCTGGAGGGTTGGTGGATATCTTAGAGGAGGGTTGGTATCCTGGAGGGTGGGTAAGTATCCTATAAATTGGGTATCCTGGAGAACCGGTGGGTATCCTGGAGGAGGGTGGGTATCCTGGTGGGTGGGTATCCTTTATCTATGTGGGTGGGTATACTGGAGGGTGGGTATCCTGGAGGAGGGTGGGTATCCTAGAGAAGGGTGGGTATCCTGGGGGGTGGGTATTCTGGAGCGTGGGTAACCTAGAAGGTGGGTATCCTGGAGGAGGGTGGGTATCCTGAAAGAGGGTGGGTATCCTGAAGGAGGGTGGGTAACCTTTAATGTGGGTATCGAGGAGGGTGGGTATCCTGGAGGAGGGTGGGTATCCTGGAGAAGGGTGGGTATCCTCGTGGGTTAGTATCCTGGTGGGTGGATATTCTGGAGGGTGGGTATCCTGGAGGAGGGTGGCTATCCTGAAGGAAGGTGGGTATCCTAGAGAGGGGGTGGGTATCCTGGAGAGTGGGTGGGTATCCTGGAGGGCGCGTATCCTGAAGGAGGGTGGGTATCCTGGAGGTTGGGTATCCTGGAGGAGGGTGGGTATCCTGGAGGGTGTGTATCCTGGAGGAGGGTGGGTATCCTGAGGGAGGGTGGGTATCCTGGAGGGTGGGTATCCTGGAGTGTGGGTATCCTGGAGGGTGGGTATCCTGAAGGAGGGTGGGTATCCTGGAGGGTGGGTATCCTGGAGGAGGGTGGGTATCCTGAAGGAAGGTGGGTATCCTGGAGAGTGGGTGTGTATCCTGGAGGAGGGTGGGTATCCTGAAGGAGCGTAGGTATCCTGGAGAGGGGGTGGGTATCCTGGAGAGTGGGTGGGTATACTGGAGGGCGCGTATCCTGAAGGAGGGTGGGTATCCTGGAGGTTGGGTATCCTGGAGGAGGGTGGGTATCCTGGAGGGTGTGTATCCTGGAGGAAGGTGGGTATCCTGAGGGAGGGTGGGTATCCTGGAGGGTGGGTATCCTGGAGGGTGGGTATCCTGGAGGGTGGGTATCCTGAAGGAGGGTGGGTATCCTGGAGGGTGGGTATCCTGGAGGAGGGTGGGTATCCTGGAAAGTGGGTATGCTGGAGGAGGGTAGGTATCCTGGAGGAGGTTGGGTATTGTGGAGGAGGGTATCTTGGAAGAGGGTGGATATCCTGGAGGGTGGGTATCCTGGAGGGTGGGTATCCCGGAGGAGGGTGGGTATCCTGAAGGAGGGTGGGTATCCTGGAGGGTGGGTGTCCTGTAGGGTGGGTATCCCGGAGGAGGGTGGGTATCCTGAAGGAGGGTGGGTATCCTAGAGGGTGGGTATCCTGGAGGAGGGTCGGGAATCCTGGAGGGTGGGTATCCTGGAGGGTTGGTGGATATCTTAGAGGAGGGTGGGTATCCTGGAGGGTGGGTAAGTATCCTATAAATTGGGTATCCTGGAGGGTATTTGGGTATCCTGGAGGAGGGTGGATATCCTGGTGGGTGGGTATCCTTTATCCATGTGGGTGGGTATACTGGAGGGTGGGTATCCTGGAGGAGGGTGGGTATCCTAGAGAAGGGTGGGTATCCTGGTGGGTGGGTATTCTGGAGGGTGGGTATCCTAGAGGGTGGGTATCCTGGAGGAGGGTGGGTATCCTGAAAGAGGGTGGGTATCCTGAAGGAGGGTGGGTAATCTGTAATGTGGGTATCGAGGAGGGTGGGTATCCTGGAGGAGGGTGGGTATCCTGGAGGAGGGTGGGTATCCTCGTGGGCTAGTATATTGGTGGGTGGATATTCTGGAGGGTGGGTATCCTGGAGGAGGGTGGCTATCCTGAAGGAAGGTGGGTATCCTGGAGAGTGGGTGTGTATCCTGGAGGAGGGTGGGTATCCTGAAGGAGCGTAGGTATCCTGGAGAGGGGGTGGGTATCCTGGAGAGTGGGTGGGTATCCTGGAGGGCGCGTATCCTGAAGGAGGGTGGGTATCCTGGAGGAGGGTGGGTATCCTGGAGAAGGGTGGGTATCCTGGACGGTGGGTATCGACGATGGTGGAAATCTTGGAGGGTGGGTGGGTATCCTGGAGGGTGGGTGGGTATCCTGGAAGGTGGGTATCCTGGAAGGTCGGTATCCTGGAGTAGGGTGTGTATCCTGGAGGAGGGTGGGTATCCTGGTAGGTGGGTGTGTATCCTGGAGGGTGGGTGGGTATCCTGGAGGGTGGTTTGGTATCCTATAGGGTGGGTGGGAATCCTGGAGGGTGGGTATACTGGAGGGTGGGTGGGTATCCTGGAGGGCGGGTATCCTGGAGAGTGGGTATCCTGGAGGGTGGGTGGGTATCCTGGAGAGTGGGTGGGTATCCTGGAGGGTGGGTTGGTATCCAGGAGGGTGGGTATTCTGGAGGGTGGTTGGGTATTCTATAGGGTGGGTGGGTATCCTGGAGGGTGGGTATCCTGGAGGGTGGGTATCCTGGAGGAGGGTGGGTATCCTGGAGGAGGGTGGGTATCCTGGTAGGTGGGTGGGTATCCTAGAGGGTGGGTATCCTGGAGGGTGGGTATCCTGGAGGAGGGTTGGTATACTCCCTTCCACTATTACCCCTACCCCAAACCTCCCTTCCACTACCTCCACACATCCTTACTACTACCCCTCCCCCAACCTCCCTTTCACTACCTCCACACATCCCTACTATTACCCCTCCCCCAATCTCCCTTTCACTACCTCCACACATCACATCTCCCTACAACTATCTCACACCTCACTACCACAGTGTCCACAGCTACCACCCATATTAGACGACTTACTGTCTGGCTACACCAAAGTGTACCGTGGTACCACATAGATTGTATGAACTGGTTTCTGGTTACCCCAGCAGTCGAAGATAACGCCCGAGCCCTATTACCTGTCAGATGTCTGACCGCCGTAACCTCGGCTATTTAACCAGCCCCACCAGGAAGTTCTAGGACTGACAGTTGAAACCTGAAGGCTCTCTCTTTGATACGACTGTGCCCTGGGACTATGCTCTCCATGGTGACGGCAATAACAGTCTGGTGTTGCGCAGGAAGCAGTCAGTGTCAGTCAGTCAGTCAGTCAGTAGACTAAGCAGTCAATCACCGTAGCAGAATGGACAGGCTCCTGTGTACGTCCGCTCTGGTCACCATGATTGGTAAGAATTCAAACTTATCGCAGATTGGTCAATTATTGATCTTAGGCGATAGGCTTTCCTATCTGTTACATGTGGGACTACGTGGATGGTGTCACGATACTGTCACGATGCTGTCACGATGATATCACGATGGTGTCATGATGGTATCACGATGATGTCACGATACTGTCACGATGCGGTCACGATGGTGTCACAATGGTGTCACGATACTGTCACGATACTGTCACGATGTTGTCATGATCGTGTCACGGTGGTGTCACAATACTGTCACGTTACTGTCATGATGATCTTATGATGATGTCACGATACTGTCACGATGATCGTATGATGATGTCACGATACTGTCACGATGATCGTATGATGATGTCACGATACTGTCACGATTGGAGAAGTTCGTGTAGCGTCAGTTTGGATAAGTTCATGTAGCGTTGGTTTGGATTAGTTCATGTAGCGTTGGTTTGGATTAGTTCATGTAGCGTTGGTTTGGATTAGTTCATGTAGCGTTGGTTTGGATAAGTTCATGTAGCGTTGGTTTGGATTAGTTCATGTAGCGTTGGTTTGGATTAGTTCATGTAGCGTTGGTTTGGATTAGTTCATGTAGCGTTGGTTTGGATTAGTTCATGTAGCGTTGGTTTGGATAAGTTCATGTAGCGTTGGTTTGGATTAGTTCATGTAGCGTTGGTTTGGATAAGTTCATGTAGCGTTGGTTTGGATAAGTTCATGTAGCGTCAGTTTGGAGTTCATGTAGCGTCAGTTTGGATAAGTTCATGTAGCGTCAGTTTGGAGTTCATGTAGCGTCAGTTTGGATAAGTTCATGTAGCGTCAGTTTGGAGTTCATGTAGCGTCAGTTTGGATAATTTCATGTAGCGTCAGTTTGGAGTTCATGTAGCGTCAGTTTGGATAAGTTCATGTAGCGTCAGTTTGGATTAGTTCATGTAGCGTCAGTTTGGATTAGTTCATGTAGCGTCAGTTTGGATAAGTTCATGTAGCGTCAGTTTGGATAAGTTCATGTAGCGTCAGTTTGGATAAGTTCATGTAGCGTCAGTTTGGATAAGTTCATGTAGCGTCAGTTTGGAGTTCATGTAGCGTCAGTTTGGATTAGTTCATGTAGCGTCAGTTTGGATAAGTTCGTGAAGCGTTAGTTTGGATTAGTTCATGTAGCGTCAGTTTGGATAAGTTCATGTAGCGTCAGTTTGGAGTTCATGTAGCGTCAGTTTGGATTAGTTCATGTAGCGTCAGTTTGGAGTTCATGTAGCGTCAGTTTGGATTAGTTCATGTAGCGTCAGTTTGGATAAGTTCGTGAAGCGTTAGTTTGGATTAGTTCATGTAGCGTCAGTTTGGATAAGTTCATGTAGCGTCAGTTTGGAGTTCATGTAGCGTCAGTTTGGATTAGTTCATGTAGCGTCAGTTTGGATTAGTTCATGTAGCGTCAGTTTGGAGTTCATGTAGCGTCAGTTTGGATTAGTTCATGTAGCGTCAGTTTGGATAAGTTCGTGAAGCGTTAGTTTGGATTAGTTCATGTAGCGTCAGTTTGGATAAGTTCATGTAGCGTCAGTTTGGAGTTCATGTAGCGTCAGTTTGGATTAGTTCATGTAGCGTCAGTTTGGATTAGTTCATGTAGCGTCAGTTTGGATAAGTTCATGTAGCGTCAGTTTGGATAAGTTAATGTAGCGTCAGTTTGGATTAGTTCATGTAGCGTCAGTTTGGATTAGTTCATGTAGCGTCAGTTTGGATAAGTTCATGTAGCGTCAGTTTGGAGTTCATGTAGCGTCAGTTTGGATAAGTTCATGTAGCGTTAGTTTGGAGTTCATGTAGCGTCAGTTTGGAGTTCATGTAGCGTCAGTTTGGAGTTCATGTAGCGTCAGTTTGGATAAGTTCATGTAGCGTCAGTTTGGAGTTCATGTAGCGTCAGTTTGGAGAAGTTCATGTAGCGAGCGCAGTGTATAACATGTTTGTTTGTTATGTGTATCACCTCATGTATCACCTGATGGGCTATTTGATGGGGTTGACCTGTGGTAAGCCTGCAGGAGCACCTGCTGGATCATTTCTGAAGTTTTTTAATAAGTTTCCAGGAGCGTCTGCTGTTTCATCTCAAGGTCTTCCACCAAGTGGCGCCATTTTTGTTTTTGACTCTGATGTGGCATGTAGTAGGTCTTTCCCAGCCTGGAAGGTTTCATCAGAGAGAGGCTCACTTTCAAATAGTTTCATCAGAGAGAGGCTCACTTTCAAATAGTTTCATCAGAGAGAGGCTCACTTTCAAATAGTTTCATCAGAGAGAGGCTCACTTTCAAATAGTTTCATCAGAGAGAGGCTCACTTTCAAATAGTTTCATCAGAGAGAGGGACACTTTCAAATAGTTTCATCAGAGAGAGGCTCACTTTCAAATAGTTTCATCAGAGAGAGGCTCACTTTCAAATAGTTTCATCAGAGAGAGGGACACTTTCAAATAGTTTCATCAGAGAGAGGCTCACTTTCAAATAGTTTCATCAGAGAGAGGCTCACTTTCAAATAGTTTCATCAGAGAGAGGCTCACTTTCAAATAGTTTCATCAGAGAGAGGGACACTTTCAAATAGTTTCATCAGAGAGAGGCTCACTTTCAAATAGTTTCATCAGAGAGAGGCTCACTTTCAAATAGTTTCATCAGAGAGATGCTCACTTTCAAATAGTGCTTGGTAATGCTTGTATAGCGCCTTTGATTCATCGTTAGGGCCTGGCATATACTGAGTTCTGCAGCCTCTTTGTATGTGGTGTCTAAAAATTCTTTTTACGAGTTTGACAAAGGTCTCGTATTTTACGGGGTTCGGTTCTAATTGATGCACCTCTTTGTCTAGGTCTTAGGCGAGTGGGCCCCATTTGGCTCGTGGGAAGTTCAAGTGTCTTTTGAATGGTACTTTCCAGCTTGGCAACTGTCGTGACGGGGCATGATATGGGCCTGTATTGAGTTCGGGGTATGGGCTCCTCTACTTGGTGCATGATCCTGTCACTAACAACCATCTTGTCAGGGTTGGGACCTTTTCATCATCTGCAGCTATTCAAAGATGGCGGCAGTTTTGGGTCGTGCAAGAGCTGCAGTCCATTCTGCTCTGTCCAGTTCTCCAGCTCTTCTCCATTAGCATCTGGTTCCTTGTAGCCCCATCTAGGGCTGTGTTAGTTGAGGTCTCCCATGCAGTACTGTGACAGTTGAAGTCTCCCCTCCAGTCATGTGACAGTTGAAGTCTCCCATCCAGTCATGTGACAGTTTAAGTCTCCCATCCAGTCATGTGACAGTTGAAGTCTCCCATCCAGTGCTGTGACAGTTGAAGTCTCCCATCCAGTCATGTGACAGTTGAAGTCTCCCATCCAGTGATGTGACAGTTGAAGTCTCCCATCCAGTGATGTGACAGTTGAAGTCTCCCATCCAGTGCTGTGACAGTTGAAGTCTCCCATCCAGTCATGTGACAGTTGAAGTCTCCCATCCAGTGATGTGACAGTTGAAGTCTCCCATCCAGTCATGTGACAGTTGAAGTCTCCCATCCAGTCATGTGACAGTTGAAGTCTCCCATCCAGTCATGTGACAGTTGAAGTCTCCCATCCAGTCATGTGACAGTTGAAGTCTCCCATCCAGTCATGTGACAGTTGAAGTCTCCCATCCAGTCATGTGACAGTTGAAGTCTCCCATCCAGTCATGTGACAGTTTAAGTCTCCCATCCAGTCATGTGACAGTTGAAGTCTCCCATCCAGTGCTGTGACAGTTGAAGTCTCCCATCCAGTGATGTGACAGTTGAAGTCTCCCATCCAGTGATGTGACAGTTGAAGTCTCCCATCCAGTGCTGTGACAGTTGAAGTCTCCCATCCAGTCATGTGACAGTTGAAGTCTCCCATCCAGTGATGTGACAGTTGAAGTCTCCCATCCAGTGATGTGACAGTTGAAGTCTCCCATCCAGTGCTGTGACAGTTGAAGTCTCCCATCCAGTCATGTGACAGTTGAAGTCTCCCATCCAGTGATGTGACAGTTGAAGTCTCCCATCCAGTCATGTGACAGTTGAAGTCTCCCATCCAGTCATGTGACAGTTGAAGTCTCCCATCCAGTCATGTGACAGTTGAAGTCTCCCATCCAGTCATGTGACAGTTGAAGTCTCCCATCCAGTGATGTGACAGTTGAAGTCTCCCATCCAGTCATGTGACAGTTGAAGTCTCCCATCCAGTCATGTGACAGTTTAAGTCTCCCATCCAGTCATGTGACAGTTGAAGTCTCCCATCCAGTGCTGTGACAGTTGAAGTCTCCCATCCAGTGATGTGACAGTTGAAGTCTCCCATCCAGTGATGTGACAGTTGAAGTCTCCCATCCAGTGCTGTGACAGTTGAAGTCTCCCATCCAGTCATGTGACAGTTGAAGTCTCCCATCCAGTGATGTGACAGTTGAAGTCTCCCATCCAGTCATGTGACAGTTGAAGTCTCCCATCCAGTGATGTGACAGTTGAAGTCTCCCATCCAGTCATGTGACAGTTGAAGTCTCCCATCCAGTCATGTGACAGTTGAAGTCTCCCATCCAGTCATGTGACAGTTGAAGTCTCCCATCCAGTGATGTGACAGTTGAAGTCTCCCATCCAGTCATGTGACAGTTGAAGTCTCCCATCCAGTCATGTGACAGTTGAAGTCTCCCATCCAGTCATGTGACAGTTGAAGTCTCCCATCCAGTGATGTGACAGTTGAAGTCTCCCATCCAGTGCTGTGACAGTTGAGGTCTCCCATCCAGTCATGTGACAGTTGAAGTCTCCCATCCAGTCATGTGACAGTTGAAGTCTACCATCCAGTGATGTGACAGTTGAAGTCTCCCATCCAGTGATGTGACAGTTGAAGTCTCCCATCCAGTCATGTGACAGTTGAAGTCTACCATCCAGTGATGTGACAGTTGAAGTCTCCCATCCAGTCATGTGACAGTTGAAGTCTCCCATCCAGTCATGTGACAGTTGAAGTCTCCCATCCAGTCATGTGACAGTTGAAGTCTCCCATCCAGTCATGTGACAGTTGAAGTCTCCCATCCAGTCATGTGACAGTCGAAGTCTCCCATGACTATTTTCTTGCTTTGTGATTTGAAGTGGGCAGGTTCTTCGAAAACAAAGTTGTCATTCGATCGCTTATATACTGATGTCCTTGTACATGGTTGGGCTTGGGTCGTGCTGTACATGGTTGGGCTTGGGTCGTGCTGTACATGATTGGCTTTGGGTCGTGAGCATCTCTGTGTTTCCTCTGGACGTTTGACCCACTGAGCTTATATCTAGGTTTGGTGGGACAGAGATGGCGCTCCCATATTGCTTATGTGGTATCTCCCCAACAAGGGTCATTCTGTCTATTTTGGGTCTTCTGTCAGCGATTGCGCGACTCGTCTCTTGGACCATTAGTACATCTCATCTGAGCTGAATACATATTTTAGAGAGTACTGTTTCCTTGATGGCTGACAGTCCTTCCATGGTGATTGGATGCATCACGAGGCCTTTTTTACATTGCATTGTATGATTAGTGCCTAGGTGTTAAGCCAGTGTATCATCACAGTGTATCATCCAGTGTATCATCCAAGTAAATCATCCAGTGTATCATCACAGTGTATCATCACGTATATCATCGAGTGTATTATCCAGTGTATCATTCAGTGTATCATCCAGTGTATCATACAGCATATCATCCAGTGAATCACCCAGTCAATGATTCAGTGTATCACTCAGTGTATCATTCAGTGTATCACCCCAGTGTATCACCCGGTGTATTATCCAGTCTATCATCCAGTGTATCATCCAGTGTATCTTCCCACTATGTTGGCAGTCTCTGCTGTTGGAGAAACATGCTACAAGTACAGCTACGGCTACAACTACCAGTATAGCAGTTCATTCGAGTGTGACAGCGCGTGTTGTGGCTACACGGGCTATGAGTACTGTTGTCTGAGTGGGTGAGTTCACGTCTGGTGGGGGGGGGGGGGGGGGAGGCTAACGTCTGGTGAAGGGAGGCTAACGTCTAGTGAGGGGGGGGGGGGGGGGGGCGGAGGTTAAAGTCTGGGGGGGGAGGCTAACGTCTGGTGAAGGGAGGCTAACGTCTGGTGAGGGGGGGGGCGGAGGTTAACGTCTGGTGGGGGGGGGAGGCTAACGTCTGGTGGGGGGGGGCGGAGGTTAACGTCTGGTGGGGGGGGGGAGGCTAACGTCTGGTGGGGGGGGGGGCGGAGGTTAACGTCTGGTGGGGGGGAGGCTAACGTCTGGTGAGGGGGGGGGCGGAGGTTAACGTCTGGTGGGGGGGGGAGGCTAACGTCTGGTGGGGGGGGGAGGCTAACGTCTGGTGAAGGGAGGCTAACGTCTGATGAGGGGGGGGGTGGAGGTTAACGTCTGGTGGGGGGGGGAGGCTAACGTCTGGTGGGGGGGGCGGAGGTTAACGTCTGGTGGGGGGGGGGAGGCTAACGTCTGGTGGGGGGGGGGCGGAGGTTAACGTCTGGTGGGGGGGGGGGAGGCTAACGTCTGGTGAGGGGGGGGCGGAGGTTAACGTCTGGTGGGGGGGGGAGGCTAACGTCTGGTGGGGGGGGGAGACTAACGTCTGGTGAAGGGAGGCTAACGTCTGATGAAGGGGGGCTAACGTCTGGTGGGGGGGGAGGCTAACGTCTGGTGGGGGGGGGGGAGGCTAACGTCTGGTGGGGGGGGGGGAGGCTAACGTCTGGTGAAAGGAGGCTAACGTCTGGTGAAGGGGGGCTAACGTCTGGTGGGGGGGGAGGCTAACGTCTGGTGGAGGGGGGGGGGAGGATAACGTCTGGTGAAGGGAGGCTAACTTCTGGTGAAGGGAGGCTAACGTCTGGTGGGGGGGAGGCTAACGTCTGGTGGGGGGGGGTGGAGGCTAACGTCTGGTGAAGGGAGGCTAACGTCTGGTGAGGGAGGGGCGGAGGTTAACGTCTGGTGGGGGGGGAGGCTAACGTCTGGTGGGGGGGGGGAGGCTAACGTCTGGTGGGGGGGGGAGGCTAACGTCTGGTGAAAGGAGGCTAACGTCTGGTGAGGGGGGGGGCGGAGGTTAACGTCTGGTGGGGGGGGGAGGCTAATGTCTGGTGGGGGGGGAGGCTAACGTCTGGTGAAAGGAGGCTAACGTCTGGTGAAGGGGGGCTAACGTCTGGTGAAGGGGGGCTAACGTCTGGTGGGGGGGGGGGCGGAGGTTAACGTCTGGTGAAGGAAGGCTAACGTCTGGTGAAGGGAGGCTAACGTCTGGTGGGGGGGGCGGAGGTTAACGTCTGGTGGGGGGGGGGAGGCTAACGTCTGGTGAAGGGAGGCTAACGTCTGGTGAGGGGGGGGGGCGGAGGTTAACGTCTGGTGGGGGGGGGAGGCTAACGTCTGGTGGGGGGGGGAGGCTAACGTCTGGTGAAAGGAGGCTAACGTCTGGTGAAGGGGGGCTAACGTCTGGTGGGGGGGGAGGCTAACGTCTGGTGGAGGGGGGAGGCTAACGTCTGGTGGGGGGGGGGGAGGCTAACGTCTGGTGAAAGGAGTCTAACGTCTGGTGAAGGGGGGGCTAACGTCTGGTCGGGGGGGGGGGGGGATGGAGGCTAACGTCTGGTGAAGGGAGGCTAACGTCTGGTGAGGGGGGGCGGAGGTTACCGTCTGGTGAGGGGGGGAGGCTAACGTCTGGTGGGGGGGGGGGAGGCTAACGTCTGGTGAAAGGAGGCTAACGTCTGGTGAAAGGAGGCTAACGTCTGGTGAAGGGGGGGCTAACGTCTGGTGGGGGGGGGGATGGAGGCTAACGTCTGGTGAAGGGAGGCTAACGTCTGGTGGGGGGGGGAGGCTAACGTCTGGTGAAGGGAGGCTAACGTCTGGTGAGAGGAGGCTAACGTCTGGTCAGGCACAATACACCGACCAAACGATGTTCGTCATGCTCAGGTACAACCCCCTCCCCCCCCCCAGCTCCTCACCTCCATCCAGTTATCCGTTCAAAGAGGCACTTTCGTGGTAGTTTGGTTAACGAGTTGGGATATCGACGTGTTCCCCGTAGTAGTGAGATACACGCAGATGGAGGCAAGCAAAACATAACCATCCGGAGGATCCCAGTCCACCGCCGTCAGCACCCCCGGGATACGATGAAAGCTACTGCAACCAGCCACTAGGGCCCTTTCAACCACTCATAGAAGAGTACATTTACGTAACTTGAACATACAACAACAACATGTGGTTGGGGGGGGGGGGGGGTACACAGAAATTATCTGTACACGATGAGTGACGGACACGGCGTTTACACATGTACATGTGGACACACACGGTATGTACATGTTGAGACACACGGTATGTACATGTTGGCACACACGGTATGTACATGTTGACACACACGGTATGTACATGTTGACACACACACATTATGTACATGTTGACACACACGGTATGTACATGTTGAAACACACGGTATGTACATGTTGACACACACGGTATGTACATGTTGACACTCACGGTATGTACATGTTGACACACACGGTATGTACATGTTGACACACACGGTATGTACATGTTGAAACACACGGTATGTACATGTTGACACACACGGTATGTACATGTTGACACACACGGTATGTACATGTTGACACACACGGTATGTACATGTTGAAACACACGGTATGTACATGTTGAAACACACGGTATGTACATGTTGAAACACACGGTATGTACATGTTGACACTCACGGTATGTACATGTTGACACACACGGTATGTACATGTTGACACACACGGTATGTACATGTCAGTGATAACTAAGTATACATCAGACCTGATAGACATATACAGAGATGTACAGACACACACGACAATTAATATGTTCTTTAGTGTCAAGAATACCTTTGGGGCCTTTCCAATTCTGATCCGTACATCTGTACCTCCTGATGTGTCTATTGTGCTGCTCAAATAGGTCAAGGTATCCACTTCCTCCAACTCCCTCCAGCATGATTGGTTCTTCTATGTTAGTGTTGGGTTTATGGAGCTTGGTTCTCTTCATGTTGATATTCAGTCCCAGTTTGGCCGATTGTTCTTTCACCCTATCAGGTTTCTCTTGCATGGAGCAATGAATGTGTGACACAAGTACCAGATCATCTGCCTAGTCCATGTCCTCCAATTGTGACACAAGTACCAGATCATCTGCCTAGTCCAGGTCCTCCAATTGTGACACAAGTACCAGATCATCTGCCTAGTCCAGGTCCTCCAATTGTGACGTGTCGACTGAATACCAGTTTTTATTTTCCTTCGATTGTTGTCTTCATTATCCAACATTTGGCTGGTCGGCCCTAACTTGTTATACTCTAGGTGAGTTGTTCGTGTTTATTCTCTTCTATAATCAGCGTGGGTAGCCTCCTCCATCAAGCGTGGGTAGCCTCCTCCATCCAGCGTGGGTAGCCTCCTCCATCCAGCGTGGGTAGCCTCCTCCATCAAGCGTGGGTAGCCTCCTCCATCAAGCGTGGGTAGCCTCCTCCATCAAGCGTGGGTAGCCTCCTCCATCCAGCGTGGGTAGCCTCCTCCATCCAGCGTGGGTAGCCTCCTCCATCAAGCGTGGGTAGCCTCCTCCATCAAGCGTGGGTAGCCTCCTCCATCCAGCGTGGGTAGCCTCCTCCATCCAGCGTGGGTAGCCTCCTCCATCAAGCGTGGGTAGCCTCCTCCATCAAGCGTGGGTAGCCTCCTCCATCCAGCGTGGGTAGCCTCCTCCATCCAGCGTGGGTAGCCTCCTCCATCCAGCGTGGGTAGCCTCCTCCATCCAGCGTGGGTAGCCTCCTCCATCCAGCGTGGGTAGCCTCCTCCATCAAGCGTGGGTAGCCTCCTCCATCAAGCGTGGGTAGCCTCCTCCATCAAGCGTGGGTAGCCTCCTCCATCCAGCGTGGGTAGCCTCCTCCATCCAGCGTGGGTAGCCTCCTCCATCCAGCGTGGGTAGCCTCCTCCATCAAGCGTGGGTAGCCTCCTCCATCCAGCGTGGGTAGCCTCCTCCATCCAGCGTGGGTAGCCTCCTCCATCAAGCGTGGGTAGCCTCCTCCATCAAGCGTGGGTAGCCTCCTCCATCCAGCGTGGGTAGCCTCCTCCATCCAGCGTGGGTAGCCTCCTCCATCAAGCGTGGGTAGCCTCCTCCATCAAGCGTGGGTAGCCTCCTCCATCAAGCGTGGGTGACCCTTCTGGAAGCTGCTGCTAGATTAGCTACTGGAATAAATGAGGGGCTTCACCAGGTCAAGGTCACTTCTCTAGGGAGTGATAATCCTCATTGCGGAAATTATTCAGAGTGTCGTGGCTATGCACCTTTTGTAATGAGTTTCTAGAGCATCTGTCACAAGGTGATCCAACAATAGTCTGCTAGCACAGCTCTATTTCATTTCTCATGGTACATTTGTTTCTATGGTAGAACCGGCCTGCAGAAAATGTTCCCCGTCCCCGACACTCCCGGAGTTACCAGGATCAAATCCACATGAAAGTGTAGCAAGACTAGCTTCTAGGCCATGTTGTACCCTTCTTGTCTGTCTTAGCGCTGTAACAGGTCCTACATGCTCCTGGTAATTTGTCTATCTTAGCGATGTAACAGGTCCTACATGCTCTTAGTACTGTCTTAGCGCTGTAACAGGTCCTAGATGCTCCTGGTAACGTTGTCTATCTGTTTCCCGATGAACGATTCTCTCATGCAGACTGAACACCCGACTGCAACAAACCGTTACCCTTATTGAGCAGCATAGCTTCCAGGCTCGGTACGAGTCAATGAACGGTCTCCAATCGTCGACTTTCTAGTCGATTTGTAGAGCTGCCTTCAGAAGCCATGTCACAGGGCAAGAAGAAAGGTTATCTTTGATTTCTTTTACTCCACCAACTCTCTCCACCCCACCAACTCTCTGGACCCCACCAACTCTCTGGACCCCACCAACTCTCTGGACCCCACCAACTCTCTGGACCCCACCAACTCCCTTGACCCCATCAACTCCCTTGACCCCACAAACTCCCTTGACCCCACTAACTCTCTTGACCCCACCAACTCTCTTGACACCAATAACTCCCTTGACCCCACCAACTCCCTTGACCCCACCAACTCTCTTGACCCCACCAACTCTCTTGACACCAATAACTCCCTTGACCCCACCAACTCCCTTGACCCCACCAACTCTCTTGACCCCACCAACTCTCTGGACCCCACCAACTCTCTGGACCCACCAGCTGTCTTGACCCCACCAACTCCTTTGACCCCACCAACTCTGTGGACCCCACCAACTCTCGACCCCACCAACTCTGTGGACCCCACCAACTCTCGACCCCACCAACTCTCTGGACCCCACGAACTCTCGACCCCACCAACTCTTGACCCCACGAACTCTCGACCCTACCAACTCTTGACCCCACCAACTCTCTGGACCCCACCAACTCTCTGGACCCCACCAACTCTCTGGACCCCACCAACTCCGTTGACCCCACCAACTCTCGACCCCACTAACTCCATTGACCCCACCAACTCTCTGGACCCCACCAACTCTCTGGACCCCACCAACTCCGTTGACCCCACCAACTCTCGACCCCACTAACTCCATTGACCCCACCAACTCTGTGGACCCCACCAACTCCCTTGACCCCATCAACTCCCTTGACCCCACAAACTCCCTTGACCCCACTAACTCTCTTGACACCACCAACTCTGTGGACCCCCCCAACTCCCTTGACCCCATCAACTCCCTTGACCCCACAAACTCCCTTGACCCCACTAACTCTCTTGACCCCACCAACTCTCTTGACACCAATAACTCCCTTGACCCCACCAACTCCCTTGACCCCACCAACTCTCTTGACCCCACCAACTCTCTTGACACCAATAACTCCCTTGACCCCACCAACTCCCTTGACCCCACCAACTCTCTTGACCCCACCAACTCTCTGGACCCCACCAACTCTCTGGACCCACCAGCTGTCTTGACCCCACCAACTCCTTTGACCCCACCAACTCTGTGGACCCCACCAACTCTCGACCCCACCAACTCTGTGGACCCCACCAACTCTCGACCCCACCAACTCTCTGGACCCCACGAACTCTCGACCCCACCAACTCTTGACCCCACGAACTCTCGACCCCACCAACTCTTGACCCCACCAACTCTCTGGACCCCACCAACTCCCTTGACCCCACCAACTCTCTGGACCCCACGAACTCTCGACCCCACCAACTCTTGACCCCACCAACTCTCTGGACCCACCAACTCTCGACCCCACCAACTCTCTGGACCCCACCAACTCTCTGGACCCCACCAGCTCTCAGGAGCCCACCAGCTCTCAGGAGCCCACCAGCTCTCAGGAGCCCACCAGCTCTCAGGAGCCCACCAGCTCTACTGTACTTGTCGTTATCATAATGAACAAATGTAGTTTTTAGAAAGCCTAGTCTAGTCTCAATCACGTGTTAGCTGTTGTCCAGTGTTGGGGCGGCCAGTCCTAGTCTAGTCTCAATCACGTGTTAGCTGTTGTCCAGTGTTGGGGCGGCCAGTCTTAGTCTAGTTTCAATCACGAGTTAGCTGTTGTCCAGTGTTGTGGCCGTCCTGGTACATCATCTAACCTAACTACATTCTGACCACAGGGCCTCCATCTTTGGTATCGTGTTTGGATGCCTAGTGCCACTAGCTCTGATTGTGGCTGTAGTGCTGCTCTGTGTCCGCCACCACAAACGCAAGAATGTGATGGTGAGACAGGGCGTGGTACCAGCCAGTACCACTGTCGCTGTCGTTTCAAACAGTGAGTCCTGCTTTATGTCTGCTACACACGTGTTCTATTTCACACACACAAACACACACACACACACACAGCTTCTCTCTCTCTCTCTCTCTCTCTCTCTCTCACACACACACACACAGCTTCTCCCTCACACACACACACACAGCTGCTCTCTCTCTCACACACACACACAGCTTCTCTCTCTCTCTCTCTCACACACACACACACACAGCTTCTCCCTCACACACACACACAGCTTCTCCCTCACACACACACACACACAGCTGCTCTCTCTCTCACACACACACACAGCTTCTCTCTCTCTCACACACACACACAGCTTCTCTCTCTCTCTCTCTCTCACACACACACACACAGCTTCTCCCTCACACACACACACAGCTTCTCCCTCACACACACACACACACAGCTGCTCTCTCTCTCACACACACACAAAGCTTCTCTCTCGCTCACACACAAACACACAGCTGCTCTCTCTCTCACACACACACACAGCTTCTCTCTCTCTCACACACAAACACACAGCTTCTCTCTCTCTCACACACAAACACACAGCTTCTCTCTCTCTCTCACACACAGCTTCTCTCTCTCTCTCTCTCACACACACACAGCTTCTCTCTCTTTCACACACACGCAGTTTCTCTCTCTCTCTCTCACACACAGCTTCTCTCTCTCTCTCTCTCTCTCACACACACACAGCTTCTCTCTCTTTCACACACACACACAGCTTCTATCACACACACACACACACAGCTTCTCTCTCTCTCACACACACACACAGCTTCTCTTTCTCTCTCTCTCACACACACACACAGCTTCTCTCTCTCTCACACACACACACAGCTTCTCTTTCTCTCACACACACACACAGCTTCTCTCTCTCTCTCACACACACAGCTTCTCTCTCTCTCACACACAGACGCACTTTCTCTCTCTCTCTCTCACACACACAGCTTCTCTCTCTCTCTCTCACACACACAGTTTCTCTCTCTCTCTCTCTCTCTCTCTCACACACACACACAGCTTGTCACACACAAACAGCTTCTCACTCCCACACACACACACAGTTTCTCTCTCTCTCTCTCTCTCACACACACACAGCTTCTCTCTCTCTCTCTCACACACACACAGTTTCTCTCTCTCTCTCTCACACACACACACACAGCTTGTCACACACAAACATCTTCTCTCTCCCACACACACACACACAGTTTCTCTCTCTCTCACACACACACAAACAGCTTCTCTCTCCCACACACACACACAGCTTCTCTCTCTCTCTCACACACACACAGTTTCTCTCTCTCACACACACACAGTTTCTCTCTCTCTCCCACACACACGCACACACACAGCTTGTCACACACACAGCTTCTCTCTCCCACACACACACACACAGCTTGTCACACACAAACAGCTTCTCTCTCCCACACACACACACACATCTTGTCACACACACAGCTTCTCTCTCCCAGACACACACACACAGCTTGTCACACACAAACAGCTTCTCTCTCCCACACACACACACAGCTTGTCACACACAAACAGCTTCTCTCTCCCACACACACACACACACACACACAAACAGCTTCTCTCTCCCACACACACACAAACAGCTTTAGGTAGAGTAGATTACTTACTTACAACATATTTCTGCACCACGATACGACTTCCACACCGTAAACACTATCACTGAACATATCTTAAAATAATATCATTCATCAACAAGAATAATCGTTGCACAATATCAACAAGAAAAGAACTTCTAAACTAAACTAAATAATTGTAATATAAATATTTAACTACAACAGAAAATACAAGCAAATGTTGTTGATGTTATTTCTGTAACTACATAATAACCCAGATTCTACGTCATTACCTGCCACAACAAAACTTGACAACCTCCAGAATTATTCTAGACACAACTTAATGGCTCCAGTTAGCTCGCGTTTTCTATCTGCACCCTCAACACACAATCACAAATTCGTCTTCTCAATCAGAACACGTACTCAGTCGATCTGTGCATTCACATATAATCAGATCACTTCACATACTCAGGTGATCTGTACACTCGTGTAACAATTCAGAACATACATCGTTCACTTTGTGTCCTGCACGTGCAACACACATTCACATCTCTTACTGTTCACAGGGTGTCCATCATAAGCACCTATTGAGAGTGACTGGCCAAACTCGAGTTGAATGAGGGTACAACCACTCTGTAACCTCTCTTACTTACAGACTCACTCCCAGTCTCCCTGCCAATCTGCCGAGTTTATCTCTGCAGTGTATTATATAGTGTCAAACAGTTCATGGCCGACCAATCGTCTTCTGTGAGTTGATTTATCTATCACTCCAATTTGGACCTTTACCATTTAAAATACTAATGTCTGTTTATCCAAGAGACACTGCCATCCTAAATGGGGTAGCCAGTCTATCCACGAGTCACTGCCATTCTAAATGTGGTACCCTTTCTATCCACGAGTCACTGCCATTTTAAATGTGGTAGCCTGTCTATCCACGAGTTACTGTCATTCTAAATATGCTAGCCTGTCTATCCACGAGTCACTGTCATTCTAAATGTGGTAGCCTTTCTATCCACGAGTCACTGTCATTCTAAATATGGTAGCCTGTCTATCCACGAGTCACTGCCATTCTAAATAGGGTATCCTTTCTATCCACGAGTCACTGTCATTCTAAATATGGTAGCCTGTCTATCCACGAGTCACTGCCATTCTAAATATGGTAGCCTGTCTATCCACGAGTCACTGCCATTCTAAATGTGGTAGCCCGTCTATCCACGAGTCATTCTAAATGTGGTAGCATGTGTATCCACGAGTCACTGTCATTCTAAATGTAGTAGCCTTTCTATCCACGAGTCACTGTCATTCTAAATGTGGTAGCCTTTCTATCCACGAGTCACTGTCATTCTAAATGTGAAAGCCTGTCTATCCACGAGTCAGTGTCATTCTAAATGTGGTAGCCTGTCTATCCACGAGTCACTGTCGTTCTAAATGTGGTAGCATGTCTATCCATGAGTCATTCTAAATGGGGTAGCCTGTCTATCCACGAGTCACTGCCATTCTAAATTGGGTAGCCTGTCTATCCACAAGTCATTCTAAATGTGGTAGCCTGTCTATCCACGAGTCATTCTAAATGCGGTTGCCTGTCTATGTACGAGTCATTCTTAATGTGGTAGCCCGTCTATCCACGAGTCACTACCATGCTAAATGTGGTAGCCAGTCTATCCGCGAGTCAGTGTCATTCTAAATGTGGTAGCCTGTCTATCCGCGAGTCATTCTAAATGTGGTAGCCGGTCTATCCACGAGTCAGTGTCATTCTAAATGTGGTAGCCTGTCTATCCACGAGTTACTGCCATTCTAAATGTGGTAGCCTGTCTACCCACGAGTCACTGTCATTCTAAATGTGGTAGCCCGTCTACCCACGAGTCATTGTCATTCTAAATGTGGTAGCCCGTCTACCCACGAGTCAGTGTCATTCTAAATGTGGTAGCCTGTTTACCCACGAGTCACTGTCTTTCTAAATGTGTTGGCCTGTCTATCCACGAGTCACTGCCATTCTAAATGTGGTAGCCTGTCTACCCACGAGTCACTGTCTTTCTAAATGTGTTAGCCTGTCTATCCACGAGTCACTGCCATTCTAAATGTGGTAGCCTGTCTATCCACGAGTCACTGCCATTCTAAATGTGGTAGACTGTCTACCCACGAGTCACTGTCATTCTAAATCTGGTAGCCTGTCTACCCACGAGTCACTGCCATTCTAAATATGGTAGCCTGTCTATCCACGAGTCACACGAACAACTTCTAACGCACACACACACACACACACACCATCTTACAAACAGCAAACACCTTCTCGCACTCTCAAACAACATCTCTTACACAAACACCATCTCTCACACAAACACCATCTCTCACACAAACACCATCTCTCACACAAACACCATCTCTCACACAAACACCTTCTCTCACACAAACACCATCTCTCACACAAACACCATCTCTCACACAAACACCATCTCTCACACAAACACCATCTCTCACACAAACACCATCTCTCTCACAAACACCTTCTCGCACTCTCAAACACCATCTCTCACACAAACACCATCTCTCACACAAACACCTTCTCTCACACAAATACAATCTCTCCCACAAACACTATCACTCACACAAGCACCGTCTCCTACACAAACACCATCTCTCACACAAACACCATCTCTCACACAAACACCATCTCTCACACAAACACCATCTCTCACACAAACACCATCTCTCACACAAACACCTTCTCACACTCTCAAACACCATCTCTCACACAAACACCTTCTCGTACACAAACACCATCTCTCACACAAACACCTTCTCACACTCTCAAACACCATCTCTCACACAAACACCTTCTCTCACACAAACACCATCTCTCACACAAACACCATCTCTCACACAAACACCATCTCTCACACAAACACCTTCTCACACTCTCAAACACCATCACTCGCACAAACACCATCTCTCACACAAACACCATCTCTCACACAAACACCATCTCTCACACAAACACCATCTCTAACACAAACACCATCTCTCACATAAACACCATCTCTCACACAAACACCTTCTCACACTCTCAAACACCATCTCTCACACAAACACCATCTCTCACACAAACACCATCTCTCACACAAACACCTTCTCACACTCTCAAACACCATCTCTCACACAAACACCATCTCTCACACAAACACCATCTCTCACACAAACACCAACTCTCACACAAACACCATCTTTCACACAAATACCATCTCTCACACAAACACCATCTCTCACACAAACACCATCTCTCACACAAACACCATCTCTCACACAAACACCATCTCTCACATAAAACACCTTCTCACACTCTCAAACACCATCTCTCACACAAACACCTTCTCGCACTCTCAAACACCATCTCTCACACAAACACCATCTCTCACACAAACACCATCTCTCACACAAACACCATCTCTCACACAAACACCATCTCTCACATAAAACACCTTCTCACACTCTCAAACACCATCTCTCACACAAACACCTTCTCGCACTCTCAAACACCATCTCTCACACAAATACCATCTCTCACACAAACACCATCTCTCACACAAACACCATCTCTCACACAAACACCATCTCTCACACAAACACCATCTCTCACATAAAACACCTTCTCGCACTCTCAAACACCATCTCTCACACAAACACCATCTCTCACACAAACACCATCTCTCACACAAACACCTTCTCCCATTTTAAACAATGTGAGGATATCTAAATATCCCATCCATTCAATAGATGTCTTCCAGTCTAGTAATAAGATAGACAACAGAGAGTAACAGAGACACAGCTATAGAGAATTAGAGAGAGGCAGCATAGAGAATTAGAGAGAGGCAGCATAGAGAAATAAATAGAGATAGTAGAGAGCAATAAAGAGATACAGCAGAGAGAAATAGAGAGAGACACATCATAGAGAAATAGAGTGGGGCACAGTAGAAAACCAAATTGAGAGATACAGAAGAGAGAAATAGATATACACAACAAAGAGAAATAGAGAGAGAGACACGGTAGATAGAAATATAGAGAGACACGCCAGAGAGAAATAGAGAGACAGGAGAAAGTAAATTATAGAACAGAGAGATAGAGAGGCGTAGTAGAGAGATATGGAGAGAGGCACATTAGATATAAATATAGAGGGAGACGCAGAGAGAAATAGAGAGATATGAGAAAGTAATTTAGACAATAGAGAGATATAGAGAGAGACACAATAGAGATATAGAGAGAGACACAATAGAGATATAGAGAGAGGCACAGTAGAAAGATATAGAGAGAGGCACAGCATAGATATATAGAGAAAGGCACAGTAGATAGATATAGAGAGAGGAACCGCAGAGAGAAATAGAGAGTGACACAACAGGGAGAAATAGAGAGATGGAGGCGTATCAGAAAAAAGCAAAGAGAAACACTACATGGAGAAGCAGAGGGAGAAAGGGACAAAAACGAAAGAAAGAGACATGCGACATAAAAATAGAGAGACAAATTAGGTATTTAGAGAGAAATACCAAGAGAGTAAAGACGGAAACAGAGAGATAGACAAAAAAGAAAAAGAGAGAAACGCCGAGAGAGAGAGAGAGAGAGAGAGAGAGAGATACATATAGAAATAGAGGGAGATACATGAGAGGTGAGAGTCAGAAATGAAAAGAAAGAATATATAGGGAGGGGAGGATGAGTGGAGAGAGAGAGAGGGAGAACGAGATAAAAGGAGTGTAGATTGGTGGATAGTGAGATAGAACGACAGATAGAGAGAGAGAGAGAGACAGAGAACGAGGGATAGATAAAAGCGGGGGGGGGGGATTAGTCGATAAAAGTCACATAGAGGCACAGGGAGAGAGAGAGGAAGAGGTAAAAGGAGGAGAAGATGGTGGATAGAGAGAGAGAGAGAGAGAAAGACAGAAAGAGATAGAAAGACAATAACGAGTCTAGAAGCTTTTAATATATGTTATATTGTCGGTTGATTTTTTCCAGCAGGTCAGAATGCCTCCTACCCACAGCAGACTTACCCCCAGCAGACTTACCCACAGCAGACTTACCCCCAGCAGACTTACCCACAGCAGACTTACCCACCTAACATGCAGTATCCCAACTACAACCCAGGCGTCAACCAGCAACCCTACTACAACAACGCAGTTTTTGTGCAGGCCCCTCCCTACAGCTAGACCAGACGGGCGTGTCGTCTTGGGCACCAAATGGATGCCGGAGACCTGCCACAACAGCAGTACCAGCCTACAACGTCCTCACAGAAACCACAACACAATCTACATTTACATTCGGGAATCAACATGTCATTGTCAGTGTGTTATTCTCATGTCATTGTCAGTGTGTTATTCTCATGTCATTGTCAGTGTGTTATTCTCATGTCATTGTCAGTGTGTTATTCTCATGTCATTGTCAGTGTGTTATTCTCATGTCATTGTCAGTGTGTTATTCTCATGTCATTGTCAGTGTGTTATTCTCATGTCATTGTCAGTGTGTTATTCTCATGTCATTGTCAGTGTGTTATTCTCATGTCATTGTCAGTGTGTTATTCTCATGTCATTGTCAGTGTGTTATTCTCATGTCATTGTCAGTGTGTTATTCTCATGTCATTGTCAGTGTGTTATTCTCATGTCATTGTCAGTGTGTTATTCTCGTGTTATTGTCAGTGTGTTATTCTCATGTCATTGTCAGTGTGTTATTCTCATGTCATTGTCAGTGTGTTATTCTCGTGTTATTGTCAGTGTGTTATTCTCATGTCATTGTCAGTGTGTTATTCTCATGTCATTGTCAGTGTGTTATTCTCATGTCATTAATATCAATGTTCTCATGTGGGCATGAGCGAGATCAACGAATGTCCTAATGTGTCATGTCCTCTTTGGTAGAAGAAGAAAACCCAGATATAATAGGATTGCCAGAATCATGGGCATATGAGGACATTGGGGATAGTGAACTTGAAATATTAATCTGTACTAGTTGAGTTCATTTATTATAACGATCAAAAATGGTCTATCATCTGGTATCAAAACGTGTATGTGGAGAAATCGATAGTGGGGGTGAAAATAACAGTGATTTGAGTGTGCTATAAATGTTCATCAAGTCAACAAGAGGAAGGCGAGGAGCTGATTAGTAGCATAAATAAGGCAAGTGAAGGGAAATTATTGTTAATGTGGTATTTCAACTTTCCAGAAATAAAATGGGATATGGCAGACACACTTGTCAAAACCTTTTGTTAAATGCATAACTGACAATGTGTTAATTCAACATGTAGAAGCAGCTACCAGTAGAAAAAAGACACTCGACCTAGTTTTGACTACAGAGGAACAAATGATTGAAAACGTTACCGTTGGGGAACTGTTTGGCTCAAGTGACCATCACATCATCCGTTGGGATCTTACAGCAGGGAAAGAAGTAAACAGAAACACGCGAACATACGACTACTTTAAGTCAGATGTTAAGAAGATGAAAGAGGCAGCCACACAATCTGGAAAGATATTGTAAAAAGAACAACTGTTGAATAAGACCCTGGGAAGACAGGTCAGTCTTACCCTACTAATGACAGGTCAGTCTTACCCTACTAATGACAGGTCAGTCTTACCCTACTAATGACAGGTCAGTCTTACCCTACTAATGACAGGTCAGTCTTACCCTACTAATGACAGGTCAGTCTTACCCTACTAATGACAGGTCAGTCTTACCCTACTAATGACAGGTCAGTCTTACCCTACTAATGACAGGTCAGTCTTACCCTACTAATGACAGGTCAGTCTTACCCTACTAATGACAGGTCAGTCTTACCCTACTAATGACAGGTCAGTCTTACCCTACTAATGACAGGTCAGTCTTACCCTACTAATGACAGGTCAGTCTTACCCTACTAATGACAGGTCAGTCTTACCCTACTAATGACAGGTCAGTCTTACCCTACTAATGACAGGTCAGTCTTACCCTACTAATGACAGGTCAGTCTTACCCTACTAATGACAGGTCAGTCTTACCCTACTAATGACAGGTCAGTCTTACCCTACTAATGACAGGTCAGTCTTACCCTACTAATGATAGGGCGTTGCTACGGTAATCCTGCTCAACTCGAGAGGAGCCGCAGACATTTGGTTCATGTACTAGGCTGATAAGCCAACGGCGCGAGGCTACAAGGTGAGGGATTATGGCCGAACCCTCTAAGCAAAAATCCCGCCCAAAAGCTCAGCACGATTGCAAAGGGAGGCTTCGACATGGTGGGGACCTGGGGCTCCCGCTCCAGCCCCGCCCGGTCGAGACGCAGAATGAGGTCTCTGCCGTCCGCCGATCAAAGCGGGCGGGAAGCTGCTCGATATTCACCCCATACGGCGATGAGGTATGAAACCATTTGTAGAAGACATAGTTCTCGGTCGGGGTGCCCTAAGCAGTAGATCAGCTACCTCACTGCGAACTGCTGAGACTCAACCCTTGACCATGAGATATGTCCGCACACCAGGCCAACAACATCTCCATGCAATGACCAGGCTTGTCCCCTGGTCAAATGCACTATTTCGAGAGGAATCACAGGTCGCTGACATTTGGTCCACGTGCTTGGCTGATAAGCTACCATCTGAGGGACTACGGCCGAACGCCTCTAAGCCAGAATCCCACCCTAAATCCCAGCACCGCTGTGATGGGAGGCTACGACATGGCTGGGGCTTGCGTCTCAGCCCGGCCCGGTCGAGCCGCAGAAATGCACCTGGTAAAATGCACTCCTGCCTCGCTCTTTGCCTCTGTCTGCTATCAGTCATCCCAATGGACGCAGAAGAGATGCAGTCCAGTGGATATTGCACCTCCTGCCCTATTGTGACAACCTCCCGGGTGGCGGGGAATGCTAGGCGTACCATCACTGCAGATGAGCCGAGAAAATAAAGGGAGCAAAGAGATACCTCACTCACATGCATATGCTACGTTTCTGGCAGGACGTGACGATCCTGGGACAAAGTCACACTGGACTGCCTCTCTTCCGGGATAGTACAAACTAGTACATAGTCCTTCACATAATTGCCAAACCCTATAGACACGAATAGGGAAGACTCGATAGTCCTGCAAGACAACGCCCTAAGAGAGACAACTCTGACCAAAAACAACTGCTGCCTTGCAGTTAGGCTGGGGACAGCCAAAGGCTAAGGAGGGCAACCCTACAGAAACGCCTGTTGAAATCGGATGCGTTGAGCCACAGGCTTAACAAAATAAAACAGTGCAACGTAAATATCGCTGTAAACAGCGTACGATGAAGAAGAAGAAGAAGAATAAAAGTGGGAGAGTTTTAAGACAGTTCTAGAAAAGCTAAAAGAGGAATGTGTTCCATGTAGGGAGGTAAACCCCAAAAAGTGGATAACTAGATTTGTAGTTAAATGTAAAAGAGCTAAAAAATAAAGCATGGACAAAATATATAGAGCCCGGAAAATTATTAAAAACATATTTCAAATATTTGGACAAGCAAAATATAGCTCAGAAAGTGAATAAAACAGCAAAAATAGTCTTCGAAAAAACAACTTGCTCATTGGATCAAGACTGATAGTAAAAGCTAATTTTCTTATGTCAGAAACAAAACAAAGAACGAAAGACAAAGGACAAATAATAAGTGAGAATAGAGAAGCAGTTAATCTACTCAATCACTACTTTGGCACAGTCTACACAAAAGGGAACTGCTCCAAGATCTCAAAGCCTATAGATATCTTTCAAAGAGACTTGGATACAGCGGGATTAAGATGAATCTGTATTTCTGTGGAAATGGTTTTCGTCAAAAATTTGCTGTTTGAAATTAAAGACATTCTAGCAAAACCATTGGCTATATTATGTTCTCAATATTTCGCGAAATGGGTAGTTACAAAGGGTTGGAAAGATGAAGGAGTGATCCCTTTGTTCAAAAGGGCAACAAATTAGATCCAGCAAAATATAGACCGGTGAGTTTAACGAGCATAGTCTGTAAATTGTTAGAGTCAATAATCAAAGAAAACATTGTAATGCCTTTAGACAAATTTAATCTAATTAGAAATAGTCAGCGTGGGTTTACTAGAGGGAGATCATGCTTAACAAATCTATTAGAATTCATGGAGGAGGTTACTAAAATCATAGATAAAGGGGAGCCAGTGGACGTTATTGATCTAGACTTTGCAAAGGCCTTTGATTGAGTACCTCATCAAAGATTATTTCGAAAGTTAAAATCACATGGAATAAGCGGGGAAGTTGCCAAATGGATTGAAATTGGTTAACGGGAAGAAGGCAGAGGGTGGGTATAAATAAGGAGTACTCTGAGTGGAGTGAAGTGAAAAGTGGTGTGCCACAGGGCTCGGTTTTGGGACCAATTTTGTTCTTGATATATATAAATGATTTGGACATTGATATGGGATCCATGATTGCAAAATTTGCTGATGACGCACAACAATACAGTAGTGTCTCATCTAAAGCGGAAGTGGATATATTGATGTCGAATTTAGATAAAATTCGAGAATGTTCTGTAAGCTGGCAAATGGAGTATAATGTAGATAAATGTACAGTCATCCACATGGGTAGATCCAATATGGAACACAATTACTGAGTGGGAGTGAAAAACTAACAGAAATAGAAAAGGAAAGGGACCTAGGGGTTATAATAGATCATACAGGAAAGGTGAGTGAGCAAGTTAAGGTAGCAGTGAATAAGGCAAATTAAATGTTAGGTATGATAAAAGGAAATATTAAACATATGGTGGAGGTATAGGGTAGAGGTATAGGGTGGAGGTATAGGGTGGAGGT